>PVIJ01008795.1:0-51756 GCA_004024925.1 Scalopus aquaticus
GCAGCGCTTAACCGCTGCGCCACCAGGGAGGCCCCCAGTAATGTTTTTTTATAGCAAAAAAAAAGATTCATTTTTCTGGTCCATGATGCATTCCAGTGTTATTCAGTGCAGGAATAATGTTACACCTTATTTGATTCCCTTAACCTGGGACAGTTCTTTCTTTGTCTCTCATGACTGACAGAGTTGAGGAACACCGGCTAGTAATTTTGCCGAAAGTTCCTGAAATTGATGTTCCTCATGATTTGATTCAGAGTAGGAATTTTGGGCAGGAACACAACACAATCTTCCTGATATGGATATGCCATGGTTTATTATTCCATTGCTGACACGTTTTTTGATGTTTCCATTTTTTTAAAGATTTATTTATTTATGCATACAAGCTGGGGCGTAGACCAGAGGTGTGGGGTGGTGAGAGGATTCACCAGAGACAGAGCGGGGACCAGGTCAACTGAAGTACACTGCTGAGGGGAGCAGTGGGCAAGATAGGAGAGGTCTGCTGTGCCATGTGGAAATCCCCCTGGCCAGGTATGAAACTCGTGCTGCAGCTGCTCTGGACAGCTTCACAGTGCTGTGCTTAACCCTTTGTGCCACCAGGGCGGCCTCAATGTTTCCATTTTTTAAAATCATAAACCATGCTGCAGTGAACCTCTTTGTAGATACCTCTTCATGCACACAGGTCAGCATTTTCCAAAAGAGTTCAAGACCTCTTGTATACTGTCAACTGTACCTTTTTTTAAACTGGTGGCTGAAAAAAACACATTGTGCCAAATACAGTGGCTTTGGTTACTTCGTGATTCCTAGGCTGGAAACTACTGCCCTTGAACCCCCATCTCTCTTACCCCCAAGCCTCAGGAGACAGACAGTGACGATGAGTGGCAACTCTTGCTAGAAACCACCGAGCCTGTGCCTATCCAGCTGAAGGCTCCTCTCACCTTGCTGTGCAACCCTGACTTCTGCCAGCGCATCCAGGGTCAGCTGCTGGAGGCTGGAGGGCAGGTAATGGGCAGACGGATGCTGTGGGTGGGATATGAGACTCTGCACAGCACAGACATTAGAAACATCAACAAAAGGAGAAACCGAAAGTTGAATCTTTCCATTCTCTTTCAGTCCATCTGTTTAATTCAGGGAGGTTTGTTAACTTGTAGTAACACTGAAAGAGCAGTTCTGGGGTTTCTCTTCCTGGAGGGAAAAGTATCCATCATGAGCAGGGGTCCTGCCTGCCCAGAACTGACCCATTAGCCACCTGATCCAAAACTACTTTTTCTGGTAGTAAATGTTGTGGGCATTGTGGACAAGAGGTAAAAATTAGAAGATATTGTAAGTATTTCTATAATGACAGAAAATGCATTTCCACAGAATTTTTTGTCCATGAGATTAAAAACATGGATGTAATAAATAAGCATACAATATCTTGCAGATCTGTAATGCAGATCTGTGATGAGAAAAATGAGATTCTTTTCTAGGGGATAACATTTTACTTAACTGGTGGGTAGACACTGGGTCTGATGTGATCCTGAGGGAGGTCCCCGCCCTCCTCCCTGGGCTTGGCTGTTACATGTTGGGTGACCTGATGTTCTGAATTCCTCATCCCTGGCATAGTTTCCTTATTCCCTGTTCATCTGCCCTGGGCTTTAGACTCTGCCCAAGCAGGAATGAGAACATTTGGTCTGTCCTGCCTACTCTCTGGGAACACTAATGACTCTCCTTCTTTTACCTGTGATTTGTTGACTACCGCCTCCTTCCCCTTCGTCACTCAGATCCTGAAAGGTGTCCTGGAGGGTGCTTCCCGCATCCTCCCTGCGCTCCGGGTCCTGAGCAGTCTTCTGTCCAGCTGCAGTGACTCTGTTCTTTTGTATTCCTTCTGCCATGAGGCAGGGCTCCCGGGGCTGCTGTTCAGCCTACTCAGGCACAGCCAAGAGAGCAGCAGTATCCAGCAGGTAAATCCCAGGTCACCTCTGAAGAAGTAGAGGAGTTTCCTCTTGGACTTCTCTTCAAACTGCATTCTCCATTTGGCCCAACTTCCTTTTCTTTTCTCCTTTTCTCTTTCTACTTAGTAGATCATGAATCACAAAGTCTAATGTCTTCTGGGGCAGACAGATAGTGAGAGTCAGTGAAATGACTTGTGTGGCACTAGTATGGGGAAACATGATAAATTGGAGACCACATGCCTGATCTAAACAGGACACCCTCTTCTGGGCTCCCACCCATTGTTAGTATGAGGAATATGAGTCCGGTGTTGCCAGACCTTTTAATTTCCCAGATAAGCTAGAAATCCAGATCTTAATGTGCAATTTTCCAATATTTAGAGCACTGAACTTTGAAATGTTAAGTCCTGGGCTTTATTGACCCACTTTTACAGAGCAGGGCACTGAAATTCAGAGATAACTCATACACAGTACTAACTTGTGACTAGTCGTGGAGACGGTAAGTGGAACAAACTGAAATTCAGCATGTCTGGGGCCAAGCCTCTGCTCCTCTATGTCGTAAGCTGCCGCAGCTGAGCTAAAAAAACAGAATAGAGCAGTGTTTAGTGTGGCTTAGTTTCAGGCAGCTAGAAAACTGTATTCTACTGATGAGTGCCTTTTTTTTTTTTTAATCTGATGAGTGTTTTAAAGTAATTTAGGAAGGAATTTGAACTTATTTGAAAGCAGGACCTCCTTAACTCCAATATGCTGTTCAAGCCAAATAAGACAACTTCAGGCTATTTATAGCCCATTGGCTGACACTTGATTAGTCTAAATTTTCTCTCTCTTCCCATCCCTTTCTGTTCGGTGACCCTAACTGAAGATGTGTATGCCTTGTCTTTTCTTTTTTCTTTTCTTTTCTTTTTTTTCTTTTCTTTTTATTGCTTTTTCTAATCTTTGCCTCCATCCCCTGCATTTCCCTGACCCTCGGTCCTCTTCCCTGGCAGCAATGCTGGTATGGGACCTTCGTACGGGACTTGATGGCTGCGATTCAGGCCTACTTTGCCTGCGCCTTCAATCTGGAAAGGAACCAGACAAGTGACAGGTGGGCTGAGAAGCAGTTTACTCTGTTGGCCAGTTTGATTTCAATTTCTATCCCCTTCACTTCCCCTCCCCGTTAGGAAGATGACCCATTAGGAAGATGCTAAGGAAGGAGAAGCAGTGATCTGTAATAGGTTTAGGGATTAGCTGACTGAGCCCTCTGAGTCCAGCTAGTCCTATTAAGAATCCTGAGACATCTTTTAAGTTTTACCCTCAAGACTTTAAGGTTTGAAGGCTCAGCAGTCACCATGACATAAATGGAAATGGCAAAGAAGAAAATGCCTCAAGAAAATAGCGAAGAAGGGCTTGGAGATATGTATGTGAGACTGTGTGTGTTTAGGGGAGGGGGAGGGGACATTATGAGGTGCTCCTTTGCAGAGACTGTCGTGCCTGCCCAGAACTGATTCATGAACTACCTCCAGGGATTTTCAGTGGAGAGTTGAGAAGAAATCATAGGCTCATTTTTTCCCAGCCTACAGGTGTTCCAGGAGGCTGCCAACCTCTTTCTGGACCAGTTGGGGAAACTGCTTGCCCAACCAGATGATGCTGAGCAGACTTTGCGGAGGGACGGCCTCATGGTAATACACGCCCGCATGCAGATTTGTCTCTCCTGTCTTTGCCCACGTTCCCCCACTGCCCTTCTTAGGACCATGTAGGGTTAGATCAAGGTAATACAACAAACATTTGTTGAATGCCAGCTATGTGCCATATACCACAAGGGAGCAAGGATTGTCTGTTCGGGAGATGTAAAGTGATCAAGGACAAGAATGTGAAAAGTCATTAGAACGTCCCATATCGTACAGAAGCTCCACTGAAGAAGATAACATTAATGTTACTTGGAGGGTCATAGAAGAAATCTTGAAGATCATCATCCCTGATAGGGTTTGAAGAATGCATAAAAGTTTGTCAGGTACATGAGGCAGGAAAGTAGGGAGAACATTCCAGGTAAAAAGATTAGCATGTATAAAGGCCCAGATGTGTTAAGCAGTGTGGCCTATTTCAGGGAACCACAAAGAGAAGTATTCCTTCTTTTTGGTTTTGTTTAATTTATGAGGTTAAACTTTACTTAAGAGGCTGGTTAGTTTTCTAGTGTTAACATTCTGATTGAACAAACTTTTACAATGCAACCCAAAGATCAGTTATGCCCAATAATTAATCATTCCTAAAAAGTTTTCATTCTGAGCATGCTGGTGTCTATGATATACCTCTTCTTCCTCCACCCCAGCAGCGAGTCACCAGCCTTGGAGCAACGCATCTGTGTTTTGGTTCCCTGTTGCTGGTGATGAACTGGTGGTATTTTCTGGAAGAAAATGTAGTTTTTTGAATGTTGTGTTTAGTGGAAAGGTTTATCAGAACCTGCTTAGATAGCCATATTGTGAGTGGAGTCAGCCAAATTCCTTCTTAAAGAGTCTTGCAGGTCAGCCAGTATTTCTTAGCCTTGTCTGTCTGTAAACTCTGTAGTATACTAAGAACCACTAGTAAATTGTGTGGGTTCTCTCCCCTGGATTCTGGAGGTGGGGGGCCAGAGAATGGAAGGTTAAATGAGAAAGTAACTGAGTTCTGACTGATCTCAGAAGAAACAATTCCCTAGAGAGGAACATGTGCAAGGTAGTAAACAATAACCAGTCACTGTGAAACTAGCGATTGGGAATTCAGATCTTTTCATCCTGCCTCTAGCTAGTCTGTCTGTTCTCTTCTGAGAGCTATTTTAACATCCCTCATCCCTTCAAGTTGGGGAGCTTTTAAAGTCTACCCTCAATTTTGGCCAACAGTGACTTGTGTTATGGCCGGCACTTCTCTTATGTCCCTGTGTCGTGAGTTGCTTGGGAGGGTTGGAAGAAACACCTCATCACATGACGTTCTGAATCGGTCGCACTAGGTTGGGAAAGACCAAGGAATCTCCAGGAATTACAGTCCTGATCCACAGATAACATTTTGAAGAACATCCTCTAGGGAACAGCTCATGAGAGAATAGAGGGATTGACAGCTAAAATTCCTGTCTTTGAACTGTGAAGGCAGTTACAAGGCACTTCCTATGTGAGGAATACTTAGAATTAGAAAGCTGGACTCCTGAGTTTTTATACTCTTTTCTCGGCTTCTCTGGGGATTCTTGCTTCCTACCCTAAATCCAGTCATTTCTGATGCCCTCATGATAACGCTGCCCCCTCTCTCCTAGTGCTTTACTGTTCTGTGTGAAGCCATGGATGGGAACAGCTGGGCCATCTCCAGAGCCTTTTACTCCAGCCTGCTGACCACGCAACATGCTGTGTTGGATGGGCTCCTTCACGGCTTGACAGTTCCACAGCTCCCTTTCCACACACCCCCAGGTAAAGCCAGAGTGTGTGTGTGGTGGAGTCCTCCTGACTTACTCGTCCTGTAGGCCCAGCTCTGCTTTTTCTACTGCCATGTTCTAGCGCAGTGCCTGGTGTCTAGTGAGTGTTCAGTACATAACTGTGAACTGAAAGAATGAATGGAGACCTGAGAGGACCAACCAAACCCACCCTTTATCCTTTGCCTTCTCCATAGGAGCCCCCCAAGTGAGCCAGCCACTGCGAGAACAGAGTGAGGATCTGCCTGGAGTCATTTCCTCTGTGCTGGCAGCCATATGCACTGCTCCTGTAGGGATGCCTGCTTGCTGGGAAGCCAAGGAGCAGGTCTGTGCTGCAGATTCTCATCCCTGTTGCCAGCATTAGGGAGAATGGCCCAGCTTCTCAGCAGGGCGGAAAAACAAGCTTGTGTGCCTGCCCTTACTAATTGTTTCTAGAAACAGAGGCTCTAATCTGGTATTGAGCCACTTGTAGAACATGAATATTCCAGAGCCCTTGACTAGCTGGAGAACTCAGTAACAAACTGCCTGTATGGTAGGGTAGGGTAGGTAGCATAAAGTGCTGCTTTAAGAACTCAGGATTCAGACTTCCTGCTTCCTGTTGCCCAGCAGCACTTTCTTCTGTATCTGCCTGCCTTGGGGCTAAGTTAGTCCATGGCTTTTGGTTCTCCATTGTCTCCATGGACTGGGTTCTGAAGTTCCTGATGAATCTGGGGAAGAGTGACTAGCAAGGAGTTACGAGTCCTGACTAATTGGAGATATAAGAGGAATAGGTTTGGAATAATGGACATGGGGTTGAGCCTTCAGGTATGTCCCTGTAGATCTCTCGGCATTTGGCAAATCAGCTCACTGAAGACAACAACCAGCTAAGGTCGTCCCTCATCTCTGGCTTGCAGCATCCTGTCCTGTGCCTCCACCTTCTCAAGGTACTGTCTATCCATAACTCTTGGCACTTTGGATTTTTTTTTTTTAATTGAGAAGAACTGGGGTGTAGGCTGGTGGGGTGTGCACGGATTCACCAGAGACAGAGTGGGGACCACAGAGGTGGATTCACTGAAATATACTGCTAAGAATATTATAAGAATACACTGCTAAGAATTACAAGAACATAATATACACTATATACACTCAGTGGGCAAGACAGGAGAGGTTTGCTGCACCACATGTGGATTAACTCCTTGGCAGGATATCAAACTCAGCCACAGTGGTGACAGCGTTGATACTCAACCCCTAGGCCATTAGGGAGGCCCCAGATTTCTTTTTAACCCCCAGACTGAGAGAGACCTTGAGAAAGATGAGAGACCATCTTGGAGAACCCCTCTCTGCTTTTAAATTTTTTTGACTCAGAAGGCCCCACTGTTAGTTAGCCTGTCCTTTCAAAACTAAGTATCCCTGGGCCTCCCTGGTGGCGCAGCGGTTAGGCGCTGCACTGTGGAGTTGTTGGCAGCGGCGGCGACGCGAGTTCAATGCCTGGCCGGGGAGATTCCCACATGGCGCAGCGGACCTCTCCTGCTGCTCCCCTCAGTAGTGTATTTCCGTCAGTCTGCCTGTTCTGCTCCCCACTCTGTCTCTGGTGAATCCTCTTGCCACCTTGTGCCTCTGGCCTGTACCCCAGCTTGTATGCATAAATAAACAAATCTTTAAAAAAAAAACAAAAAACTAGTATCCCTGTCTCACCGTCTCACAGAAAGAGGCACAAGTGGCCTGACCATCTCAGGCCCCTCCCAAGTATGGATACTAGGTCTGCGATGGTAGTGAATCTTCCTACCTAGGAGCCTGGGGCTGCTCTGCCTGACTGACGGACTCCTTCCTGCTCCCTTAGGTGCTCTATTCCTGCTGCCATGTCAGTGAGCGCCTCTGCTATCTCATAGGCCAAGAGCCCCTGGCCTTGGAGTCACTGTTGATGTTGGTCCAGGGCAAGGTAGGCCAGCCACACGGGTGGGTATCTCATCTCATGGTGGCCCCACAGTCTTGGTGGTTGCTCTGATATCTGAGGTTCCTTTGCAGGTGAAGGTAGCGGATCGGGAAGAATCTACTGAAGTGACGCTTTACCTCCTCTCCCTTCTTGTCCTTCGACTACAAGATTTGCCTTCTGGGTGAGTCATAAGGTGGAGTCTCTTCATTGAGATCTTTTACCTGCTATGGAATATGGAGAGTAGTGTCCTACTGCCTATACTTAGGAAGGATTAGAATAGAGAGAATGAAGTTTTTTGTACACAGAACAGACCTGAATGCCCTCAACAAAATTTGTGCCTTGGAGGTGGACATGCAGCCTGTGTAGAGAGAGCCACCAAGGAGAGGGAAGGCCACTCACCAACTTCCTTTCACATTGCTGCAGCCCTGGATGTATCATTTTTTTTTTTTTCCAGAATGGAGAAACTAGGTAGTGAGATTGCTGCCCTCTTCACCCGTTCACATGTCGTCTCTCTTGTGGTAAGTTTTCAACTTCATCTTTCTCCTCTTCTCACCTGTCATGCAACCTTCTGGGAGCGGGGGAGTCACCATCCCAATCTGCAGCTGTAATGAGGCTCCCTGGACAGGATGTACATCCTCCCGCCCTGTCCTGAGCACCATTCTGGTTTGGACATTCCTTCTCTGCTCCTCCCACAGAGCGCAGCAGCCTGTCTCCTGGGACAGCTTGGTCAGCATGGGGTGAGCCTTGATCTCCAGCCTGTAGACTGGATCGCTGCAGCCACACACGCCCTGTCTGCGCCTGCAGAGGTGAGTTATACCAGGGAAGATGTAACATGGTTTCTCTGAGTCAAAGAGGGGTCCAGGGAGAAAAGACTGACATGCCAGTAAGCCTAGAGTAAACTATGGAGTGGTAGAGCGATGAAGGAGACTTCCCTTTCCTACCTTTCTGCTCACAGATAAAGTGCCCTCTGAACCCAGACTGGTCAGGCCCTTGAATCCTATACTTTTACTTATTTATTTTTTTTAAAGATTTTATTTATTTATGCATACAAGCTGGGGTACAGGCCAGAGGCGTGGGGTGGCGAGAGTGTTTACCAGAGATAGAGTGGGGAGCAGCACAGGCAGATTGATGGAAATACACTGCTGAGGGGAGCAGCAGGCGAGGCAGGAGAGGTCTGCCGCACCATGTGGGAATCTCCCCAGCCAGGCATCGAACTCGCGTTCTTACTGCCGACAGCTCCACAGTGCAGTGCTTAACCGCTGCACCACCAGGGAGGCCCCTGAATCCTATACTTTTAAAGAGGGAAGGGACCCAAGTTATCTGAGAAGTAAGATTTCCCTGCCCATTTTAGTTTCTGCCTTCAGAATCTTTGGATGTTCTTGTTAAGATCCTTCCTAAGACTTGATTTCTTCCCCTTCTACAACAGTTTGCACTAAGTTTTCCCATTTTCTCCTTAACTGAGATGGAAAAGGTGCCTGACATTCTGTAAACTCTTCAGGAATTAGCACATTATATAGCCTCCTTTCTGCTTTCTCCTTTTTTAAGCCTTCTCTCTACCTCCTATTTAGACCCTTTGGAGTCCATATTTCCCTCCTTTTGTAAAAAGAAGGATAGAATTCATATTCAAATTACTATCACCCCTTATGTATGTAGAATTCTTTATAACTTTCTAAGGCACTTTCACATGTTATCCCACAACATGTGAAAGGTGGACACCTCAAATATAATAACGTTATTCTTTTTACTGGATGAAGTTGAACTTCAGAGAGTGGTGAAGTTCCATTAGGGATGGCATTACATTCATTCATTCATGGTGGCAGCACTACCATTCATCCCAGAACCTACGTCAGGAGTCTTGTTGTGTCATAGACTGCTCCCTCTTCTTGTTCCCCCACCCACCGTATTCTGCCCTCCTGTGCTCTCTCAGACCTTTACTTCCATAGCACCCTCACTGACCTGCCTTAGTTTGTGTGCACATCATCTCCCTGTGACTGTGGCACCTCCTACTAAAGGATCTCTTGTGCTCCCTCCTCTCCAGTGTATTCTCTTCGTTGTCACCAGAGTGAGGATCTCTAAAATCTGGTCATTATATCACTTATATGTGGAATATAGAGAAACAAAAACAATGGGTCAGATAAAGCTGAATGAACAAACCCTAGAAATCTGAGGCTACTAGAGGGGGAGGGGAAGAGAAGAGTGGGAGGACTATAGATAATGGACTGTGATGGTGGACTGGGGGTGCTCTGGTGGGTGTGGTATAGTAACTACACCTGAAGAGGGAGACACTATACCTCCAAAACACAGACAACATTATAAATCAATGTTACCTCTATTTAAAAAAAAAATTAGTTCAACCAGTAATTATTTAGTCCATAAGTATTATTGAGTACCGGACACTATTATAGGGTCTAACACTATTATACAGCCATGAATAAAGGAGACCAGTTATTTTGCCCTCATTGAGCTTGTGTGAGTTCTCAGTGACTTCCCACTGCTTCTGGGACAAACAACAAATTTTATCCTGCTACTCAAAGCTCATCTGTTCCCTCTGGGCTCTGTAATCCTGCTAGTCTAACTCTGGGCAGCTATTGGAAGAGTTACCATTTCCAAAATTCACTATGGTCTTTCATGCCTACCTGCATTTAGCTATACTATGATTTTTTTCAAATGTTTTCCCTCCCTATTACTTCTTTCATTTCTCTGCCTTGTAAACTTTTAATCCATCAGTTTTCTCCTCCCAGGAATCAGTCAGGCACTCTCAGCTGTGTCCCCACGGCACCCTCTTATCTAGCAAGTGTCTTCCTAAGCTGGATTGTTGCTGTGTCTGCTTACCCCACCAGACTGAGCATTGAACAAACAGGCTGGAACCAAGACACAGGCCCAGAAGAACTCTCCCACCACACTAGGCCGAGGAAGAGCTCTTTCTGCCCAACCAGGAGTTGGATGCACAGGCCTGTGAGGCCACCTCCTCTGTCCCAGAGGTCTGTTTTCTTCCTGCCTCTCTCTGACAGGTGCGGCTGACTCCACCAGGTGGCTGTGGGTTCTACGATGGCCTCCTCATCCTTCTGCTGCAGCTTGTCACCCAGCAACAGTTGCATCCTAGGATGGGGGAGGTAAGAAGTGAGAAACTGGGCGTTTGGGGAGCCCCTGGGTGATAGGAATGAAGAAGCAACTCACACTTGCCTTTCCTCTCAAACTGCAGCTTTAGAACAGGCTACCTGTGTATGGACCTGTTAAAGGATTCATTCAGCTGCATCACCTGGGATTCAGTGGGGAAGGGAAGGAAGCTGGAATTTTCTGGTTCTGGCATGTGGATTGAGAGATCGTCGCGGGGGGGGCGGGGGTTAAGATGGGATCAGAACAGCAACTAAAGCTATGGAGTAATCCTAGGTGGGAAAACAGAAAGAATTATTTCTGGGATTCTCTTTCTCTACAGGTTAGGGATAAGAGTAAAAAAGACACTTTGATTCCTGACTTCAATTTTGTGGCACCCTCCTTCAATTTTGTCTCCAGCAGGGAAAGGGTAGCCTTATAAGGGATGTGGCTAGCTCAGAAATGTGGACTGTTCTGTGGCACCGCTTCTCGATGGCTTTGAGGTTGCCCAAGGAGGAATCCACCCAGGAGGAGGATCTGTCTCTGTCTAGTCTACAAAGCTCTGAGCCGGATTGGACACTCATCTCACCCCAAGGTATCTTTCCATCAACCTGGCATCCTTGGTGGGGCCAGTGTATCAATCCCTCCTCAGGAGGAGGCAGCCTGGGCCTTTCTGGTGGCGCAGTGGATTAAGTCTCAGCACTATGAAGCTATCCAGAGCCACTGCAGCATGAGTTCGATACCCAGCCAGGGAGCTTCCCACATGGCACAGCAGACCTCTCCTGCCTCGCCCGCTGCTCCCTTCAGCAGTGTATTTCAGTCAATCTGCCTGATCTGCTCCCCACTCTGTCTCGAGTGAATCCTCTCACCACCCCACACCTCTGACCTACATTCCAGCTTGTGTGCATAAATAAACAAATCTTAAAAAAAAAAAAAAAAGAGGAGGCAGCCCGTAACTGGGTTATCCCCCAGATTGCTGCTGCTGCCTCCTAGGGAGAGGATGGCTGCGTGTTCACTGGTGCTGCTCAAGGATAGGGAAGGGACTAAATAGGTGGTAGTCCTGGGGGCTGTGTTGAAGCAGGGGACCTCAGTGCCTCTTGCCTGCCCCACTGGGGTCCATTCTTGTTATTTCCAGGCATGGCTGCCCTCCTGAGCCTGGCCATCACCATCTTTACCCAGGAGCCCCAATTATGCCTGAGCCACCTTTCTCAGCATGGAAGTATCCTCATGTCCACCCTGAAGTATCTGCTTTCCCCCAGCTTCCTGCATCAGCTGGGCCAGGCGTGAGTCTGAGTCAAAGGAGGGAGACCAAGGCCTCCCTGGTAGCACAGCGGTTAAGCGCTGTGCTGTGGAGCTGTCGGCAGCAGAGGTGTGAGTTCGCCGCCCGGCCAGGGAGATTCCCACATGGCGCGGCAGACCTCTCCTGCCTCGCCCGCTGCTCCCCTCAGCAGTGTGTTTCCATCGATCTACCTGTGCTGCTCCCCACTCTGTCTCTGGTGAACCTTCTCGCTGCCCCATGCCTCTGGCCTGTATCCCAGCTTGTATTCATAAATAAATAAATCTTTTTTTAAAAAAGGAGGGAGACCAGAAGAACCAGAGAGTCTGGATCTTCTGCGGGATGGGAAGGGGAAGGCAGGAGGGAAATAGCTGACAGTTTGAGCTATGAGGCAAGGAATAGGATTGCTGAAATTGGGGAAAGGGATGTGGACTAGGAAATTTGAGAAAAGGGTTGAAGAATAAAAGGTGGGTAAGACTGAGTGTGACCTTCCACACCCCCCTCCTTAGGCCTCATGGGTCTGAGCTTCTCCCCGTCGTGGTGCTTTCAGTCTGCCAACTCTTCTGCTTCCCCTTTGCCCTGGATGTGGACCTCAGCCTCCTTGTAGGTGTCTTGGCTGATCTCACAAACTCCGAAGTCACAACCCATCTACTGCAGGTACTTGAGAAGCTACCCAGACATAAAGGTGGGTCGGGAAGATGGCCAACCTGTGTATTCTGATGTACTTCCTTATAGCTCTGGGGCTCTCCTAGGCCCTGTTAGAGTGGAGCATCTGGTTTGATTTAGGGTTGGAGTGGAGAAGGCATTCAGACCTGAACAGAGGCTTGTGATTGGAACTGGGGCTGGTCACTTCTCTCCGTTGGTCTCTTATCTGGATTGCATTGGATCTGCATGGGGAGATCATCCATCTAGGCCTTGGACACTCAGCTCCTCAGTCAGGAATCACTTCTCTGGCTGTGGCCAGCATTAAGGTCGCTGGAAGCAAAGAGTCCTTGCAGGGCAAGGAATGAACCTAGAAAGGACCTGTTCCATGGCCTCACATTGTGTCTCATGTGGGATGCTATGGGTCAGGTCTTCCAGCTTTCTGTGGTGTGTCTCATCAGAGCTGGGCTTTTCTCACTCCTAGATTTTGGCTTCTAGCTATCTAACGGCAGTGTCGTCTCTCTCCCTCAACTACTCCCTCTCCTCCCAGGTGTGCTGCCATCATCTGCAGTTGCCACAAGTCGAGCTCCCCATCAGTCTCCTCACACGCCTGGCCCTCACGGACCCCACCTCTCTCAACCAGTTTGTGAACGCAGTAGCTGCTGCCCCTAGAGCCATCCTCTCGTTTCTCTCAGTTGCCCTCCTGGGTGACCAGCCGCTATTGACTTCTGACCTCCTTTCGCTGCTGGCCCACACAGCCCGGGTGCTGTCTCCCAGCCGCTTGTCCTTTATCCAAGAGCTCCTGGCTGGCTGCGATGAATCCTATCGGCCACTGCGCAGTCTCCTAGGCCACCCAGAGAATTCTGTGCGGGCACGCACTTATGGGCTCCTGGGACACTTGCTCCAACACAGTGTGGCCCTGCGAGGGGCCCTGCAGAGCCAGGCTGGACTGCTCAACCTTCTGTTGCTGGGGCTTGAGGACAAGGACCCTGCCGTGCGGCGCAGTGCCAGCTTTGCTGTGGGCAATGCAGCCTACCAAGCTGGTCCCCTGGGCCCTGCCCTGGCAGCCGCAGTACCCGGCATGACCCAGCTGCTTGGAGATCCTCAAGCTGGTATCCGGCGCAATGCTGCATCAGCTCTGGGCAACTTGGGGTCTGAGTGTTTGGGGGAGGAGCTACTACAGTACCAAGTACCTCAGCGACTCCTAGAGATGGTGTGTGGAGACCCCCAGCCAAGTGTGAAGGAGGCTGCCCTCATTGCCCTAAGGAGCCTCCGACAGGAGCCCCGCATCCATCAGGTACACCCCAGGGGTCTTAGGAACTGCAGTGATAGAGTTGGCGCTCACAAGGTTTTTTTGTTTGTTTTTTATATTAATATAATTTTTAAAAATACATATTTTATATCATTGTTCATTTTTATACAATGTTTGCTTTCTCCTCTCAGGTGTAGTCCCCATAGAACTCCCACTACCAGTTCACCCGTGCACCATCACCATAGTCCCTTCACAAGGTTTTTGTGAGATTGTCTTTAAGGAATTGGTACATCCAGAAACCCAAACTGTACCCCTCTCTGAGAACAGAGTCTTGGAGATGAGTTTTCCTGGTACCATCGCCATTGCTAGAGAATGGCAGGGGCCTGGAGGAGGACTCCACTGGGCAGAGAAAGTCTGGACTCTCAAGGTCCACTCCTTGGGGGAGAGAAGACTAGTAAATGTTGAGGTATAGGGTGGTTTCATTGTGGGAGTCATGAAGGTGCTAATGCTTTTTTAGTACTCTCCAGGTGAAAAATACCATGTTAAGCACTTTGCCTTTGTTATCTGGTTTTTAAGCTATTATGCGTAAGGTGAGGAAACTGAGGCATAAGGAATTTAATAATTTATCCAAGTTACAAAGGTAGTGTGGAGACTTGACTTTGAATCCAGAGCCCATATTCTTTTTCCCCACCTTGGTTTCATAATGTAGCTGTTTTTATTATGGGAAGAATGCCCTTGCATTTGATAAGATAGTAACCCATACTCCTAACCACTGCTTTATTCTTCTCTTGCTGCTCAATTTTCAGCATATAAACCATTCAATGAAAATCATACATCGGCCTAAGATAATGCTAACTTCCAAATAATAATAGCTCGGTATGATAGCATTGGGTGGTTCATGCAGAACAGACATTTTGACAGGATATGAGTGAATATATACATTACAGTATTTTCTCACAACCCATGTAGGGAAATCATAAAATAAATTCTTGGGTGGTAATAAGGTTATGACCCCCTGGTCTGCCTCCATGAGTGGAAATCAGACTTTCTGGTTCACTGTCACTACTGCAGCCTTTACCTCTTCCGGGGCACAAGGCATGGTCCCTTGGTGCCTTGGTTTCATGGTCTGTAACTAGAGAGAATGAAAGCAGACCTCTGGTCTTGCCCCTAAGGTTTTACTTTTCCCATGCAATCTAGTTTGAATCCTCAAGAGCCCATTTTCTTTTTCTTCCATTCTGGAGTGGGAATTGCTGGGCCAAAGGAGTGTCTAATGCATGTTGTATTCTGTTGCCTGCTGTCTCTCAAACAGGTGCTGGTGTCTCTGGGTGCCAGTGAGAAATTAGCTTTGCTCTCCCTGGGGAATCAGCTGTTACCACACAGCAGCCCCAGGCCTGCGTCTGCCAAACACTGCAGGAAACTCATTCGCCTCCTGAGGCCAACCCACAGCACATGATGCCCGACTCCCAGGGCCCAGCCTCCAAACCTGGTGCCCTACTCTTGCCAAGTCTTCCATTTTCTACTCTACAAGCCACCAATTCAACTGAGAGCTAAAGTGACAAAAAAGAAAGTGAGAAACGGCTAATTCGACTGATTGGAGAATGAGAAATTGAAGAGATTTATGTATAAAGCTCCTTCCTTCCCCCCAGATTCAGGATGCTATCAACCAGTAAACTTCATTATTGTTGGTGCCAGAGAAGACTGCTTCCTTCTCTTCATCTTGGGGTCATTTCTCCAATAATGTGCCTTTAAACCCATGAACGTGCCTCCTGGACCTTAGGGAAATACCTTCTTTCTGACAGACCTCTTCTTTCTGAAACTCCTACAGTCTTCCCAGCAGGTTCTTTCCCTGGCCCCAGGACAGTGATGGAGACAGAGCCTGTCTAGCTCTAGACAGCCCCTGTGGTGGAGGGTTCCCCAGCCCACAGCATACATTCCCACATGGATGGGAGTGGGGAGTGTGTGTGTGTGTGTGTGTGTGTGTGTGTGTGTGTGTGTGTGTGAGAGAGAGAGAGAGAGAGAGAGAGAGGAGGAGTAGTAGTAGTAGTAGTTCTGTTTGTAAATTCTTGTCATAAAAGGTGTGTTTCACCCTACTTGGAGCTGCCAGGGTAAGGGGTTAGGAGACTCAGTTCCTCTGTTAGTATCTCTGTGGTGCTGGAAGCACAGATGTCCTTTTCACCTAGATCCTGGTTTGGGAGCTTATTTGTATCAAATAGCTTCTCCATCCCAGACAGTTATACGTGGTCACTAATTCCAAATTAAGGACAGTAGAGCTAAAATGAGAAAGTGTAGTTTAAACAGAGGCAAATTGGATTGCTTTGAGATCTAAAGCTTAGTGATGAGCTTTACTATTGAGTGAAGTTATGTTTTAATAGGAAAGGTCAGGGCCTCAGAAAGCAGTTATTTGTGGAGACTGCCGCTGAGCAGGAAGGGGTGTTTGAATCATAATCCAGCTGTGAACATAGCAGAAGGCTTTCTTGACTCGTTGGAGGGCTTGGGACAAGTGTCCCAGGCCCTGATTTCTCCATCCATCGAAAAGGGAGACTACTCTTTGTCCTAAATTTTTAAAACAAATCTCACCTATTTCAGAGATGAAATTATGGTCCCCTTAATTTTATTTAATAAGGAATATTATTTAATTCTCATCTTCATTGGCCACTCTGTTTATATTTTAGCAAAAATAACTTTTTTTTAATGGAGACCACCATAATCTTAACCAGATGATTTCATTTCAACTCATCATATATTGATTGAGTCCCTTTTATGTGCCAGACGCCTATGTTCTCGGCATTGAAGATAAAAGAGTACTTGTTTGTCACAGGGTTTCCAATCTGGGGGTGGGGAGTGGGAGAAAATCAGTGAATTGTATATAGTATGTAGGAACGTGAAAAAAGCTCTGGAGTTCAGAATGTGGTGTTGGATGGTCAGCATAGGCCTCACTGAGATGGTGACTTTTGAGTGAAGGCTTGCAGGAGATGAGGGCGCTATGCAGCTATCTGATGGGAAAGACACAGCAGAGAGAACGACCTCTTTCTTCAAAGGTTCTGAGATGGAGGGTGCCTGGCCTTCTTGAGGAGCCATGAGAGACCAGCTTAGATAGAAGAAGGAGGAGGAGGCAGAAAGTAGGAAATAAGACAGGAAGGTAATGGGGATGGGTGTGGCAGGCCTTGTAGAGCTTGTGCTTTGAAGAGAGAGGGATCCATTGGTGGGTTTTGAACAGAGGAGTGCTGTGATCTGCTTTGTGTTCTAAAAGATTGCTCTTCTGGTGTTGTGAGGAGGACGGGTGAGCAGTTCAGAGGTCACTGTAATGATATATGAGTGATAATGGTATTTTGAACATGGGGGGAATACAATTTCTTGACTGATTGGATGTGGGGATGTGAACAAAGATGACGCCAAGTCTTTGACAAATGAACACTTGAAAGGATGATTTGCCATTTCCTGAAACAGGGAAGGCTAATAGCCGAGTGGCACTGGTAGGGAGATTTGAGCTCGAGTTTGAATGTGTCAAGTATATCAGTTGGAAATTTTCAAACACTCAAAAGTAGAGAAATTAGTTTCAACATCTACTATATATTTTTTTATTCAGGCATTTAAAAAAAACCCTGGGATTATTTTTGAGTTTAATTAATTTGAGTTTAATGTTACTTGTTACCAAGTAATAAGTACTTGGTATCTCTGAAAGATTAGAACTTTTGCTTTTCACAAAAATACAGCATTTCCCTGAAACCTGTTTGAATTTAGGCAAATACAGTAAGCCTTCACTTAGCGTTGTCATCAATAGGTTTTTGGAAACTGTGACTTTTATTTTTTTTTAAATTTTTATATAATTTATTTATTTATATGTATTTTACATCATTGTTCATTTTTGTACAATGCTTGCTTTCTTCTCTCAGGTGTAGTTCCCATAAAATTCCCACCACCAATTCACCTGTGCACCATCACCAAGGTCCCTGGTGTTCTTCCTGCCCCTTTTTTGCTCCCTCTCCCTTCCCCTCCCCTGCATAATGTCTCTGATTTATAGTTGGAAACTATAACTTTTAAATGAAACACCATTTAATGAAAGCAAGGCCTCAAATAATGAAAAATATCGGGGGATTGTTTTATTTTCATCAGTACTATAACAAAACAAGGTTGAATTAATTGACATTATTTGAGGACCTACAGTAAAATCCTGTATTTTAAAATTTGGATTTTCCCCCCCCAAATCATGGGGAATTCCCTTAATGAATCATCCTTTTTGCACCCAATGATTAATTAAATACAAGCTTGAAATATGCCCATCTGATACATAAACAATTTGACATAGAGAAATTGAATAAATATATATTCAAAGTTGTTAGGCCATTGCATAAAGCAATAGTTACTTTAGGAAGAAACATAGTAAGTAAACATGTACCCATCCTCAGGAGCATACAATCTAAGGGATTAAAAATATGTGAACAATTTTACATCCAGCAGTTGTTGCACACAATACTAAGAGGGTTTGGAGTGAATGGCCTGAGTAGTGCTTGGAATTCAGAGAATGCCCTGAGTTTGAGGACTTGTGCCTGAGGTTGGTTTTGTATGCATTTGAGTGTATGTAGCGTTTAACATTTGAGGGGTGGGTGGGAGATCATTAAGTTTCTAAACATATAAAAGAGAGAATGGCATAATAAACTCCTGTACCATGAGCCCACAGATTGTTACTACTTACATTTACCATATCAGTTTTACCTATTTTTAAATTTTGTCATTGCTGTGGTTAAAAATTTCTATTTTGAGGTATTTTAAAATTTTAAAAATGGTTGTAAAAATAGGAGAAAGAACCCCATATATCCTACACCCAGATTCACTAATTATTAATATTTTACCACAAGTTTATTTTTTTCTGAGCCATTTTATATTGTAAATATCATGCCCTTTACCTTTAAATAAGTACAAGTTTCTTAAGATTGAGGATAGTTGCTTATTTAACCAGGGACATCCTCCTTTGTCCAAACTTGGTTTCACTACCTACTGTTGGAGTTGTCTTTGCAGACACACAGTTTTTTGCCAAAACCAGATCAATTTTACATATAAAACATACTATACTATATAGGTATATAGTATAAATATATATAGTAAATAGTATAATTAACAAAATTAGGAAATTTAACATTGACATAATACTATTAACTAACCCCTTATTCAGATAGACGAGTAGTTCTGACGTTCTTTATACCAATTTTTTTCCTGGTCCAGGATTTAACCCAATATCATGCTTTTGTGTTGGTCATCATGTGTCACTAACCATTCTTCATCTTTTCTTTGTCTTTTGTGACACTGACATATTGAGAGTTGCAGACCAATTTGGGTGTATCTGATGTTTCTTTGTGATTTGATTTAGGTTATGTGTTTTTGGCAGAAATACCACAGAAGTAATGTTGTGCCTTCTTAGTATGTAATGTCTGGAGACTGATGATGTTGCTTTTTCCTGTAACTGCTTAAGTTACCTCTGATCCTTTCTATGTGAGCTGGGCAAGTTTCTGTTGCTGTAGTATTTTTGTTTTTGTTTTTCTGCTGTTATTCCCTTTATTCCCTCTGCCCTACCCTCTCTCTTTCCCAACTGTGTTCTTTGGAAAGAAGTTACTCTGCATAGCCCGTACTAAGGAGTGGGAAGTAGGCTCTTCTCCTTTTTTTTATATATATATATTTGAAGAACAAGTTTATTGAAGAAGAGCAGAAAGCACTCGCATAGGCACGAGTGGGCAGGAAGAGCTGCCCTGAAAGGGACAGGCCTACTAAAAGAGGCCTGCATGGTTGCAGGCAGGCAGCCTAGAGAAGAGCTGCCCTGCTGAGGGAGGTCAATGAAGAGAAATCTGGGCGTGGTACAGGTCACGGGCCGGCAGGAAGACTGCTGCCCTGCAGAGGGACAGATTGTTGGTGGAAAGAAGCACCTGCATAGTCACAGGTGGGCAGACAGGAGAGCTGCTGCTACCAGCCTCTTCCTCCTTTAGGGTAGAGTAGCTACAAAATTTATTTGGAATTCCTCCAAACAGATTTGTCTCTTTACCACATTTGTTAACACATTTAACTATTTAGTTATAATAGGGACTCATGGATATTTGCTTTATAATTTAGGTTATAAACAACTAATACTTTTCTTTGTTGTTCGTGTTGTTCCATATTTGGTTATTGGGAATTCTTGCAGTTAGCTCCTCCGTGTGGGTTTTGAGTGGAACTTTTCTTTCTGGTACTATATAGCACTTCAGGGTCATCTTGTATATTTCAAATCCTAGTCCTAGAGTCAGCCATTTTTCCAAGGAGCCCTGGTTCATAGAAGAATGGTACTAGAAACTAAGAGCTGGGTTTTAGGTGTGCATCACATTCCTACTGGGGTGTTTGCTGTAGTATTTTAAAAGCAAACTCCTGGCATCATGTCATTTTATCCCTAAAAACATCTGTAACGTCTGTAAAGAATATGTTCTTAAATCATAAAAGTGTCAAAATATCCTGTGAGTGCCACAACAGAATACCACAAATTTAACAGCTTAGAAATTTAGCAGCAGGGCCTCTCTTATGGTACAAGGGGTTAAGTCTCAGCACTAAGAAGCTAGCTGCAGTGGCCGGGGAGCTGACCCACCTGGTGCAGCAGACCCTTCCTGTCTCGCCCGCTGCTCTCCTCAGCAGTGTATTTCAATCATTCTGCCTGTTCTGCTCCCACTGTTTCTGGTGAATCCTCTCACACTCCCCCCTCCCATACCTCTGGCTTACACCCCAGCTCTTGTATGCATAAATAAATCTTAAAAAAAAAGAAGAAATTTAGCAGCAGTTGAAATTTATTCCCCCACAGTTTTGGAAGCCAAAAGCTAGGTTGTCCTTGGGGCTGCATTCCCTCAGAAGGCGCCAGGGGAGAATCCATTCCTTGCATCTTCTAGTTTCTGGGGTTCTGGATGTTGCTAGGGTTGTGTCTACATCCCTCCAGTCTCTTTGCCACAGTGGTCATATTGCTTCTCTTCCCTGTGTCTTTGTGTGCCTGCCAGATCATCGTGAGTTTCACTAAGGGCACTTGTCATTGGATTTAGAGCCCAACCAGATAATCTAAGAAAAATTCTTAATCTTCTCAAAACCCTTAACTGTATCTTTTGCCATATAAAGTAATATTTACAGGTTCTTGGAATTAGGATTTCGGTGATGGTGGTGGTACTCGGGCATCCTTCAGTTCATTACAATGACTAACAAAATTAATAATTTTTTTAACAATCTAAATTCCTAATATCTACAGCTCATATATTAGGATTTCTCCTTTGCCTCAAAAATTACAGTTGGTTTGTTTGAATCAGCATTCAAATGAGGTCACCCAAAGCCTTTGTCTCTTATAATGTAGAACAGCTCAGTTTTCTTTTTTTTGGTACTCTAAAATTGTTGAAGAAACAAGGTCACTCATCTGCACATTGGCCCACATTCTGAATTTGTCTAGTTGCTTTCATGTGGTGGTGGTTTTTCTTTATTTCCAGGAAGTTGGAGCCATTTTAGATTAGGTTGGATCAGATTCTTCATAAATGTAGTTGTAGTTCAATTGCATCACATCAGAAGATATAATTTATAGCTGTCTACATTTCATGATCAAAGATTGATTAAAATACAGAACTGGAGCCTCCGTGGTGGCACAGCGGTTGAGCGCTGCGCTATGGAGCTGTCGGCAGCGTGTGACGCAAGTTCGATGCCCAGCCAGGGAGAATCCCACATGGTGCGGCAGACCTCTCCTGCCTCTCCCGCTGCTCCCCTCAGCGTGTATTTCTGATCTGCCTGTTCTGCTCCCCACTCTGTCTCTGGTGAACCCTCTCGCCACCCCGCACCTCTGGCCTGTACCCCAGCTTGCATGTATAAATAAATAAATAAATCTTTAAAAAAAAATACAGAACTGATGACAGATATCCTTCCAGTGTAAAATTCCCCAGTGAGGGCCTCCCTTAAGAGGCTTAAGGGGTTAAGTCTGAGCACTATGAACCTGTCAGCAGCCACTGCAGCATGAGTTTGAACTCTGACCGGGGAGCTAACCAGCATGGCAAGGCAGACCTCTGCTATCTCACCTGCTGCTCCCCTCAGCAGTGTATTTCAGTCAATCTGGCCTGTTCTTCTCCCCACTCTGTCTCTGGTGAATCCTCTCACACACACCCCCCCCCCACACCTCTGGCCTACACCCCAGCTCTTGCATGCATAAGTAAATAAATCTTAAAAAAATAAATCTTAAAAAAAAACACCCTATCCTCTAGTGGTTTTAACATCCATCAATGACTTGTCAAAATCAATGATTTATTTAGCATTCTTGCTCTGCTCTACATTGTTCTTATCGGGTTAGGTTCATCTCTTATTGTCTATGTCTGTAGCTGTTTAGAAAAGATTCTTTCACCTTCCTGCTCTCTCTAGGTCAAATTCACTAGGCTTGGGGACATTTGAGAGTGAGGCAGCCCGATTTGTTCTTGGCTGGGGAGATAATGAGTCAGTATTTCCTAGACTTTACACTTGAAGCCGTAATACAGGTGACTGCAGTTGTTCCTTGCTGGGCTGGCTGAGTAAGACAAAAGAGGTTGCAGGATGCAGAGCGGATGAGGCCATTTCTCCTTTCCTGGGGTCAAAACTAAAGACTTTTCTTGGAAAGAACTGTCAAGAAATTTTTTTTTATTAAAGATTTTATTTATTTTATTTTTGCATACAAGCTGGGTGCAGGCCAGAAGTGTGAGGCGGTGAGAGAGTTCACCAGAGACAGAGCGGGGAGCAACACAGGCAGACTGACCGAAATACACTCTGAGGGGAGCAGCAGGCGATGCAGGAGAGGTCTGCTGCTCTATGTGGGATTCTCCCCCGGCTGGCATCCAACTCGCCCTGCAGCCGCTGACAGCTCCACAGCGCTGCGCTAACCCGTTGCGCCACCAGGTAGGCGCAAGAAATTTCTTTATTAAGCCTGAATTTTTTTTTTTTTTTCAGAGGAACGAATTAGGTACGGCTAAAGAAAGTATATGGGAGTTAGGAGGAATCAAGAGTCCCGGTGTTCCAATATGGAACCTGTCGGGGATTTAATCTTCGGACTACGACTCCCAGAATTCCGCTCTATAGCCCCGCCCACCTTCACGGAAGCGATTGCGCATGCGCAAGTGAGGGGGCGGCCTAACCCCAAAGGCCCTATAACCCCCGAGATTCCACGCGCTTGCCTCCCTCCTGACCAAATCACCCTTCCAGGCTCTCGGTACGACCGCTGGGGGCGCGCGCAGTTCGAGACAGGCGGCTCCGGCGCCGCTGGCTGAGCGCGCGGGTCTCGAGGCGGTGCGTGGTTGCTAGGGGCACCAGAGGCCTCCCGCTCGCCCGGCAGGCCGAAGAAGGAAGCAGCGCCGAGCCGGGCCGAAGCTGGGTCCGCAAGGTGAGTGTGGCAGCGGAGCTGGGGAACCAGCCTCTTCCAGCTCGACTCCCGCCCCACCTCGGCCCGGCTCCTTTCTCGCGGATCCCCAGCCCTGCGGCCGTTCCCGCCCCTACTTCCTGCTCGCCACCTCGCCATCCCCTGGGAGTCCGGGGGGCCCCGGCCTTCTCGGGCGGGACTTCGCGCCGCTTGGAACCTTTCTCCCACTTCGCCAGGTCCCGTGAACTTGGTCGGCCCCGCCCCTGGGTGCACGAACCCTGCAGCATCCCCTCACCCTAGGCCTCGGTGCCGCCTCTTTCCCGCTGCCCTTGGATTTAAATTCTCGCTTGGGTGTGAACCTAAGCTCCTTTCAGGCTTCTTGGTTGAATTTCATATGGATATCCACTTTTTAAACCCCCCACAGCTCCAATCTTTAGCATCTATAGAGAAATACTTTCCTAAACTGCAAGATTCAACCTGGACCTGAGATCCTGTGGAACTTAAATCATTAATCCGTCTAGCCATTCTTTCATTTAATCGTTCAGCAGTTTTTAGTAAACATTGCCATTATTTAATGAGCCAGGACACAGTGGAAGGCTCTAAGGGACAAGCCGGTGATGGACTAGTGGGCGTGCTTATCGCGCTAGTGGTCTTGGGGAGACTTTAATCAATTAAACAAGCATTTGCCATCCTGTATGGTGTGTCCTCTGATAGAACATTAGAAAGATACTTAACCCAGGTTTACTTGTGAAGCTCTGTTATCCTTGTTCCCTGGTCCTAACATTTACATTCCGGATCTAGGAAATGTTTTAATCTTCCTTTAGCGTCATTCCTTAACTTAAGCACCTGTTGATTTAGCCAGTCAGCAAGCAGCTTGGGGACCCACGGGACAGTGTTCCAAACTGTTTATTCTTACAGTGAATATTAAGACATTGTTTACATAAAACACCACTCCCTTGGTGATTTTTACCAAAAGTTTACCAGACATTTATTGGTTGGAACCTTGAAAAATTTTCTGGGAATAAAGATGTGAGAGGACATTCTAGATACAAAGTAGGTTTACAGCAAGTCCTGAAGGCAACTGGAAGCAGTTTGACAGACCTGAGGTGGGTTTGGAGGAGCCCTCTACTGATAGGAAGAGAAAGTATATAGACGCTAGACCACAAAGGGCCTTAGATGTTTTGCTGAAGAGCTGTATGTTCCAGAGCAGTGGTTTTCAAGCTGGAATAGTTGGTGCCCAAGACTTCCAAGGGATACACCTGCTTCTACAGCTTTAGAAGAATCAATATCTGAATTTTCAGCCTCCAAATACTCTTCTAAAATAGACTTTACCAAAAAAAGAGGAGTGGGGTCATTTCCCTCACACGTAATCAAATTTCACTGTATTGCGTAGAGTGTAAAAAATGTCAGGTGCCAAACAAGTCCTCAGGGAGGCCCCCTTTAGTAGCTGATTAACTTGTTTTACAAACCCAGAAGACTTCCTGCCTTCCCTGTCTCATACATATTACTCTCAGAATGAAGCTTGTACCTTGTTGGGAACACAGCAGTTAGATGTGACTGTTATGTATGTTGGAACCGTGGGTTTTTCAAGCTATATTGGATAAAACGTGTATGAACATTTTTAAGAGAGTTCATTTAGGTGTATGATTTTAGTTGAATCAAGTCTTGAAATGTTTATTTCAAATATTTACCATATAAGATAATATTTAAGGTTCCTGGAATTAAGATTTATCTTGGGGGGTTTGGGGAGGAGAGGGTGGACCCCTCAGTCCACTACAATGACTATAACGATAAATAATGTTTTTTTTTACAGAGTCTAAGTTCGTAATGTCCCCGGTCCATATTCAGATTAGTTAACTTCATTCTTTCTGTGAAACATTTAAAATTTTTCTACTTCCTCTTAACAAAAGAATAAACTTGTTTGAACTTGTGATGAAAAATTTTAGATGTTATCTTTAAGGTATGCAAAGAATACATGGTTTTAGAGTTATGTAAATAAGACCATTTGAAGAATATGTTGCCAGAAAACCATGGGAGGATAATAATAAGGGAAATTGCATCAGATTTGTGTTTGTGTAGTGTCTGGAAGTGTGGGTTGAGCAGGAAAGATTTTATATTAAGGCAGGGGGACTGGAGAAACAACTGGAGACAAGGCTAGAGATGACGATACTTGTGGTGGGAGTGGACATGACGCAACCTGGTAGCAAAGTAGATCTTGGGAGAATGGGACAAGGAGCAGTCTGGAATTTAGTGGGGAACCTGAACACTGTTCTTGATCCTGAGTGCCACATAGATCCTGAAGCAAAGGCTACATCTATTGACATTTTTCTAGCAAAGTGACATTTTGTTTACATCTCATTTTTGTATTTAGTTTTACATTGTCTCATTCTTCTGTCCGTTTTCCTCTACCCACTGTTTCAATGTTGATTTTCCTCTGATGCCATCTAAAAGTTGGCACCTAG
The DNA here is from genome assembly GCA_004024925.1 of Scalopus aquaticus. NCBI lineage: Eukaryota > Metazoa > Chordata > Mammalia > Eulipotyphla > Talpidae > Scalopus > Scalopus aquaticus. Next base: position 25,324 of record PVIJ01008795.1, read on the forward strand.
GTTTCTGACTTTTGTGACCAACTGTATGGTGATACAGGAGTAACTTTTGGGAGAATGGGCAGCTTTGAGGAGAAAAAGGAGTTACATTTTGGACATGCTGAGTTGAGATCCCTGCACCATACCCAGGTAGAAAGGCCCTGGAGGTGGTTCTGTAGATCTGAAACTCATTATAGAGGTCTCCAGCATGATAGAAAGTTGAGAAGGTTAAGGTCATATCACTAGGATGGAAGAGGTTGCTCTGGGAGAGTTTATGGTAACAATTGTAGCTGCCATATATTGAGGGCTTACAATGTGCCAGGTAAAATGAGAAGACTAATTTTCACCAGATTAGAGATTAAATGTTCATTTAGAAATAGTAAACCCATTACAAGTTAGCATGAGTCACATTTTTAAAATAAGAAATGTTATTTCAAGAAGACTAAAGGGAAGAGTGGCATTGTTTTTGCCTGTCTTTTAAAATGTCTGACTTCATAGAAGACAACGGGATTTTCATGTCTGTTTCTGCCCTCATTTAATTGTAATGTGTTGTTTTGGTTGAATTATGAAGAAAATCCAACTTTAAGTTCATGGTGAGAGGTTCAGTTTTGCCAGAATTCTAATTTTCTCTTGGAAGCTCAGTTTTATTGTTGGCAACAAATAATGTCAGTTGTCCTCCCAGAGTGACGGGCTGATTTTGTTTTATTTTCTAGAAAATGCCTGCCAAATACCAAAGTCTGAATAACCGTCAGTTGTGTGTAACTCATTCTTTCAAGTAAACATGGTGTTCCACAGGACAGTCTTGCAATTCACTCACATAAGTGCTGTACTTAGAAACAATCATCATCTTCTGTGTGTCAAATAAGTGTCTTCTCACTTTGTCATACAGAACAGCAAACATAGATACTCAGAGTTGAGACTTACTTTAATTTTTATTGTGTTTTTCAATGCAATCTGTAGTAAAAGACGGCATTTATTCTTGCACTGTGCTGTGAAGAATCATGTGGTGATGAAGAATCTTACTAGGTGCCATTATCTTGACTTTTATACTGGCTAATAGTTTGATCTTAAGTGGACAGGTCAGCATAGTAAAAAAAAAAAAAACAAGTCATGTCTTAGTTTTGTTATGAAAATAGTTTACTTAGAAGAACCTTTTTGAAAGTGTCTTCAGGGTCTGCAGACCATTCTGGAAAACCACTGCTGTAGAGCTCACGTGAGTAGGAGGAAAGCAGTTTCTCTCTGAAGCTGATTAGTCGCTAATTACATTGAACCTTTAACTGTTTTCACTTGTCAGTAATTTGTAGACTTTACTCCCTTAACTTTGCCATTAGCTGGTTCCCCTGCCCCCAGGTTTGCTGACCTTCTTTAGCGTAACTGAACTGTGTTCTACAAGAGGTTTCTACTTGAACATGTGCTTCTGACCCTGCTTATTATGACGGGGGTATTGACCGTCTATCCTCAGTAGAGCTGTAAAGAGATTCATTGCTTCTCCAGTTTTCTTTGGGGGACATAGCTTGGGATTTATCTCACAAGAAAAAATAGCTGATTCCTGTACTCCTCCCCATTCTCTTTGGTTCGAGGTAATTCATTTCAATCGTCTAACATACCTGTTGGACAATTAACGTGATCTTATCAGAGATCCAGTGAACTGTAGACTCTGAACCATTTCTGATATCCCAAGTTCCCCTTGTGACCCGAGGGAACACTAGATGGAGGAGGAAAAGGAGACCGCAGATCCCAAGAGGCACACACACTCCTGTATTATAGGAGAGTGATTTAATCAGTGGGTAATGAATAATTGCTTTCTGCAGAAATAGATACCTTGTCCGAGTTGTCTGGGCCTAGGCCCTGGAGACTTGATCATTTGAGACAAGAGCCATGGATTTTCTCACATAGGCTGCTCATCATTCACACTCACTTAAGGAGAAAACTTGAGGCAGAATTCCCCCACACATCAGGAAGTTGGAAAGAGATGGGTAGTTTCTTTTTTTCTTTTAAGGATTTATTTGTTTATGCATACAAGAATTGGGGTGTAGGCCAGAGCTGTGGGGTGGTGAGAGGATTCACCAGAGACAGAGTGGAGAGCAGAACAGGCTGATCTACTGACGTACACTGCTGAGGGGAGCAGCGAGCAAGGGAGGAGAGGTCTGCTGTGCTATGTGGGAAGCTCCCTGGCTGGGGATCGAACTCGTGCTACAGTGGCCGTGGATAGCTTCATAGTGCTGAGACTTAACCCCTTGAGCCACCAGGGAGACCCGAGATGGGTAGTTTCTGAATGCTTTACAAATGAGCAGAATGTTGAGATTCCTGAGACTAGATGCTTGAGAGGGGCTTAGGCTGGGGTCAGGTATGTGGTTGAGGATGTTACTGCAGCGGTGCTGCATTTGGTGAAGGGACAGGAGTTTAGGGACTAGACTGGGCCAGCGAGGCATGGAAATTGAAAGGGATGTTTGAGGAGATCTGGGTGCTACTGCTGAGGAGGAGGCCAAGGTAGGGCAGTTTGTCTGTTACAGATACGCAGGGATTCCCCTGTACAAACCATCATGGGGCTTATGAGGCATGTCCATGTAAAAAGAGGGCAGTGGTAAAAGACAGCCTTTGCAAAGTGTCAAATTAGAGGAATAAATACACAGTAGATATTCTTGAAGAGAGTGTGACTTGAGCCAGACCTGGAAAAGGAAAATAAAATAAAAGACTTCAGAAAGATGACACTTCATGAAGGTCTGTAGACAAGTTTGAAAGGTTTTCCCCAGGAGTTTAATGTAAAGGCATCACAGTTCATAAAGCAGAGTTCAAGGTAGAAGGGAATGGAAATAAACCTTAAAAGTCTGAAGCCAGACTTTTGGGTTCTTTCAACCCTGGGCCCATCCCGGACCAACTAAAAGTGGGGCTTGGGAATCTACCCCCCAGGTTATTCTGATGTAAGTGGTTTGGTGAGCTGCTATGAAATTTACTGAGGGCTCATGGAACATTTTTGGAAAGGGAGTAGCTTGGTCAAGTAACGTTTGAACAAAGTTAATCTGAAAGTTGTGTGAAGGATGGACTTGGGAAGGGCAAATCCTGGATGCAGACTTCCCTCTGAATGCTGTTGCCATTGTCCACACATGTGGGCAGGTGGACATCAAAGCAGGACGCATGGTATGAAGAAAGAACGCTTAAATTTTGTGACTGGTTTGACCTTGGAGAATAAGAGAGAGGAAGTCAGGAGTGATTTAAGTTTTCCCTTCAAGTGACTGAAAGAAAGACGGTTCCACTTAAAGAAATTGGAAGGTCAGGAGTGCAGAGCTAGTTTGACAAGCTGGATTAAATGGTTGGACACTCATATGGAAAAGGTGGAGCAGAGAGTTGGTGATGAGGAATTGAAACCTGAGAGAGGTCAGGTCTGAAAGTGATTTCTCCTACAGTTAGTACTTGAAATTGTGAGCAGATTGTTTTGATAAAAGAGAGGAGCTGTGGAGGATTTTCCAGGAGAGCTGAGGAGGAGGGAAAGGCACTTTTGAAGGAGTTGGTGTGACTAGCAGAATTCATGAGTAAAGGATCATGAGTAAAGAAGTAGCAACAAGGAGATGGTGGTATGAGAGGAACGTCTGTTTCCTCTCTTAAAAAGCAAAACTCGGCTTTTAAAGATCCTATTGGTTTTATTTAGTGATTCATGAGTTGGGCAGCATCTAATCTAGCAGATAGAATCTCCGAAGAGCTGTACAACTGAAAGACAGGCAGATGGAAACAGACAAGGAATATGTAGTAGTAAAAAGTAGATGGATTGTGGCAGGGCCACTTGCCTGTAGGGAACAGAAGGGGTCTGTCTGTCAGATTACCTTCCTTGTGTAACCAGGTAATTCCACATTGACTGGTTTATGATGCCATTCCTGGGATTGACTGAAATTGTAATTAAGGGGATATTAAGCCTTGGTTCGGTGATGTGGGGCTTAGCATAAGTGACTCCATTTTGAGCCTATTGTTTCTGCTCCTTTAGCAGATTCAAAGAGGTCCAACTTGCTTTGCTGGTTATACCTGTTATAGATCTATTGTTTATTCAGCAAATATTTAGTGGGACCTGATTACATTCCTAGGGATGGGCATACACTGTATGAATCAGGTTCCAGCTCTCACAGCTTTCATTCAAGAAGAGGAGATAGACAAATAGCAAAGGATTGCATACATATTGTAATTTTTAATTTAGAATATTACTGTTTTTTTTTAAAGATTTATTTATTTTTGCATACAAGCTGGGGTACAGACCAGAGGCGTAGGGGGGGCGGCGAGAGGGTCACCAGAGACAGAGTAGGGAGCAGAACAGGCAGATCCATGGAAATACACTGCTGAGGGGAGCAGCAGGTGAGGCAGGAGAGGTCTGCCGTGCCATGTGGGAATCTCCCTGGCCAGGTGTCAAACCGCATCTCAGCTGTTGACAGCTCTGTAGTGCAGTGTTTAACTGCTGCGCCACCAGGGAGGCCCTAGAGTATTGTGTTTTTTAACTAGGTGATTCATTTATGGAATTCCAAAATTAAAATGATAGAAAAAGCCATTGGTAACCTTTTTGAAAAAAAAAAGATCAATTAGTTTATCTTTCCATTGTTTCTTTAAGCAGTTGTAAGGAAATAGTAATATGTAATTTCGGATCGTGGAGGAGTGAAACAGAATAAAGGGAATATTTTATTCTGAGTCGAATGGGTAGGGCTCTTTGACGTGGTGATATTAGCTGAATACAGGTGAGAAAACTGAGCTGGCCATTCAGCGATCTGAGTTTCCAGGTGTGAACATGCCTGGTGAGAAGGAAGGGGTGCTCTGAATAACGTGAGAGAGGTTGTCAGGAGGCAGAAATCAAGGGAAACCATCAGATAGGTGGCTTTAAGCTTTTAAAAAGCACCACAGTGCTGTCTGGAGTATAGATTGTAAGAGTAGAAGCAGGTGAGAGATGATAGTAGCTTGGACTAAGTAATAGTGAGAGTGGAGAATAGATGGATTCCGTGACATCTGAAACTGGAAAGACTTGTTAGGGATGAGTGAGTGCAAGGTCTGCTGAGGTGGGGAATGAGTACCACGGGACATGTTAGGAGTTCTATGTTTTGTGCACACCCGTCCACGGGACTTAATAACACTTCTGTCTGGATATTTTTTTATTCATGTCTTCGTAGTGTACCTTGCAGCTTATTTCCTGCATGACCCTGAAAGGCTAATGTGACTGATCCATTCCTGTCTCGCTAGTCCTCCCACTTAGCATGACTTTACTAAAATCTGATGTACCCTTCTAATTACGAGGAGATTGGAAGATAATATGTTCCTCCTCGAGTAACAGTGGTCATAGAAGTCCTGGCACTTCCCATTGTCCCCTTTGTTTTGTTTATTTATATTGAGGTAACATTGTTTTACACTCTCGTCTGTATTTTTGAAGTATAAGATCCCTCCCCTTTTGGTGTTACCATAGCGCCCCCATCTCTAAAGCACCCATAGTCCACCACCAAAGACCATTGTGTTCCCTCCCCACTTTGTGCTTGCCCCTCCCCCTCTGAGTGTCTCAGTTCTGTAGTTTTCTTTCAGGGGTTAGTTTTTGGGCTGGCTTTATCTGACCCTTTGTCCGGTTTCTCTGTACTCCACATATAAGTGATACCATCCTATATTTGTCTTGCTCCTGCTGAATCATTCAATGGTAAAGTCCTTTCCTGCCAGTCTGATTTCAGAGAAAAGTTGAAGTTGGTTGTGTGCTTGCCTGTCTCCTGGTCTGAGAAAAATCAAACTTCCTTTTAAGTAGTAATCACATTAAAAAAAATTTTTTTAATTGTGAAATTATTTCAGAGTTGCAAAAATTTACAAAATAGTATAAAGAATTCCTGTTTCGTCTTTACCCAGATTAATCATGTTAATATTTTACCATACTTACTGTGTTATTCATTTGTGAACTTTTTTGAAACATTTGAGAGTACATTACAAATGGGAATTCCCTTTACATCTGATTATTTCCTAAAAACACCCTGAATGTTTCCTAAAACAAAGATAATCTCTTACATTGTCACAGTATAATGAGCTAAATTAGAAAAGTAACAACGCTACAATACCATGGCTATGAGGCTGTTAGCTGAGCTCCATTATTCAGATATTGGTGTCCCGACAGTGTCCTTTCTCTGTTTCAGGCTCATATGTTGCATTCAGTTGTCATGTCTTCTTAGTCTCCTTTAATCTGAGTAGTTTCTCAAGCTTCCTTTGTCTTGAGTAAACTTGACACATGTGAGAAGTATGGACTAGTTCTGTGGAATGACCTGTTTAGTATTTCCTCGTGCATTAGGTGATGCATTTTTGACAGGAAGTCACAGAAGTGACAATGTGTCAGTGTGTTACATATCAGTTTGGTTATTACTGATGATGATAATTATAACTTGATTGAGATGGTGTCTGCCAGATTTTTCTACGGTCAAGTTACGATTTTCCCCTTTGTAACTAATAAATATGGTGAGGTATTTTGAAGCAGTACAATTACCTACTTTTTTTCTTTTTTTTTTTTTTAAGATTTATTTATTTATGCATACAAGCTGGGGTACAGGCCAGAACCACGGGGCAGGGAGAAGGTTCACCAGAGACAGAGTGGGAAGCAGAACAGGCAGATCGACGGAAATACACTGCTGAGGGGAGCAGCAGGCCTGGCAGGAGAGGGCATCAAACTCGTGTTGCCACTACCGACAGCTCCATAGCTCAGCGCCTAACCGCTGTGCCACCAGGGGGGGCCCCAATTACCTGCTTTCTTAATAATCTTTCAACCACTAATTTTAGAAACCACTGATAAGTTTTGTCTGAAGCAGCTGTTACTGTGGTGATCAACAGTGGTGGTTTTCTCTTCTTATTACTTGGAATCTTGGTCTAAGTTATTCCTTCTCCTGCACTACTCATTCTTTTATTTATATCAATATGGATTCATGAATTCTTGTCTTATTTTACCAGATATTTATTTTGCTGCTCAGATTATCCCAGTATGGTTAAAGGGAACTTCTTTTAAGCTGGCTCCTCTGTTCTTTTATTCCCTCTTACTTCTAATAGCTTTATTGACGTATAATATACATATCATATAGTTGATTCATTGACTATAAAAGTAGAGTTGAGTGACTTTTTAGTAAATTTCTGCATTTGTGTAACCATCAACCATGCTCTGATTTGAGTACACGTTCCTGACTTTAAAAATTTCCCTCAATCCCTATTTGTAGTCATTCCTTGTGTCTACCCTAAACCCCAGGCAACCACTGACCTTTCTATGCTATAATTTTTCTCTCTTCTAGTCTTTATATAAATGGTATTATAGTCTTCTGTGTTTGGTTTCTTTTCTTTAACATGCCTTTTATTGCAGACTAGCCTTCCATTATGTGGAAGATTATATTCTGCTTACCTCTTTATCAGTTGATGGGCATTTGGATTGTTTCTGGTTTTTACCTGTTCAGGAAAATATTGTTATTTATGTGTCAGTCTTTGTGTGGAGATACTCCTTTATTTCTCTTGGGTAAATACTGAGGATTTGGGTCATTACCATCTTTTAAATTATTAAAGTATGATGTTAAATGATTAAAGTATGATGTTAGATTGATGAGGTTACTCTCAAATTTTGAGCATTTCCTTATTTTTTTTGACAGCATAAGATATTCCATGCTCATCTGGTGCTTTTCCTGCCCAGGCTGTTTTTCAAGGAGCTCTGGTTTCTTGGTCTTTTTTATTGACAAATGGTATTTAGAAACCAGGATCTGGGCACTAGGTGAGTAACAATCACTTTTAAAATATATGTACATTTATTTATTTACATCGTTGTTCATTTTTGTGTAATGTTTGATTTCTCCCCTCAGGTGTAATCCCCATAAAATTCCCACCACCAAATCACCAGTGAACTGTCACCAGAGTCTCTTGTACTCTTCCCTTCTAGTTCCATCCATGTTGCTGTGAATAGCATGAGTTTATCTTTTTTGATTGCTGAGTAATAGTCCATTGTGTACATATGCTACATCTTTTTCATTCATTCATCTGTTTTGAGGCATTTAAGTTGTTTCCATATCCTAGCTATTATAAATAGTGCTGCAGTAAACATAGGGGTGCAATTTTGCATTTTGAATTAATGTTTATGTGTCCTTTGGGTAGATTTCTAGGAGTGGAATTGCTGGGTCATATGGTAGATCCATTTTCAATAATTTGAAAGTCCTCCACACAGCTTTCCATAGTGGTTGGACCAGTTTGCATTCCCACCAGCAGTGTAAGAGGGTTCCTTTTTCTTTACATCCTCACATAACATTTGTTGTTGTCAGTTTTTTTAATGTGGGCTATTCTTACTAGTGTGAGGTAGTATCTCATTGTCGTTTTGATTTGCATTTCCTGGTTATAAGTGATGTTGAACATTTTTTCATGTGCCTGTTGGCCATCTGCATTTTCCTTTTGGAGAGGTGTCTTTTTAGTTCTTCTGCCCACTTTTTGACTGGCTTGTTTATTTTTTGTGTGGAGTGCAAATATTTTCTCTCCCAATCTGTAGGGTGTCTCTTTACTTTGGTTATTGTCTCTTTTGCTGTACAGAAGCTTTTTAGTTTGATGTAGTCCCAGCTGTTTACTTTTTCCTTCATTTTCTTTGCTTTGGGAGATGAGTCTTCAAAGATGTTTTTGAGATTTACGTCATGGAATGCTTTGCCTATGTTTTCTTCTATATATTTTATGGTTTCAGGTCTTACATTCAGATCTTTTGTCCATTTTGAGTTGGTCTTTGTGTGTGGTATGAGTAGTAGTCTAGTTTGATTCTTTTGCATGTAGTAGTTCAGTTTTCCCAGCACCATCTATTGAAGAGATGCTCCTTGTTCCAGTGTGTTGTCTTTGCTCCTTTATCGTAGATTAGTTGTCCATATATGTGTGGCTTTGTGTCTGGGTTTTCAGTTCAATTCCATTGGTCTGTGTGTCTGTTTTTATTCCAGTACCATGGTGTTTTAATTATTGTGGCTTGAGTAACAATCACTTTTTAAATCTATTCATCCAGTATTTTCAGTAATCCCAACCATCTAGTTACAAAAACTATAAGAAACAAGGGTTTTCTCTGGTATGTCCCAAGGTACTTTTCAGTTGCTTTTTAGTGCCAGGTCACACCTGCAGCTGGAGGATGTTATGATAAAATGTGTTTGATATGTTGTTATGATAAAAATAAATTTCATGTCTTCAAGTGACATTTTGATGAATGAGTATTACTTGTACTAGTTGAAATTTTGTGGTAGAGTAATTGTTGTCTGCTCCATGTGTTTTTCACCCCTTCGTTGCAGCTTGAGAAATCGGCTGAGGGGAGTTAGATCATTGGGAGCCAGTAACAGTGAGCATGATAACTACTATTCCTCGATGTTTAGGGTGGGCCGCACACTATGCTTTATGTGGATTTTATAATTTCTGCTCACCCTGCCTGGTGGGGGTTATGGTATTCCCTCACTTCTTGTCTTTTCCCAAACAAACCAGCTGTGTGGTTTCAGCACAGAATGTGATTCACTGTTCATCAGAATTCTGCTGGGCATGCATCACCAAGGGGCCGTAACTGCTGATGCAGCATGGCTGTGCGTATTAGTAGTGCCCTGGAGAGTCTTAGAAAACATCATACAAGTAATATGTGTGTTTGTTATTGAAAATAAAACAACACAGATGCCTATGAAATAAACTAGAAAGGATCCCATTCCCATCCCCTGGCGTCTTTTATCTCACCCCTGTCCCCAAGACAACCACCATAAAAGCCTAGTGTATGTTCTTTTAGACCTTTGTTTTGGCATAAACATATTCAGAATTCTTAAGAGCTGTTTCAGAGGGACTTTTCTTTGAATGTCTGCTCAGCTGCTCTACCTTTAACTAGCCTTTCCTTTTTCCTTGTTTGCTTCCAGGCTTAAACTCTGCAGACTATATCTTATTATTTAACTCCTTAAGCCTCCTTTCCCCCTGAGATAATGTGTAAGAACAAGAAAGGCATAAGATTAGTAGCTTTGTAAAATATGTTAGATTCAAAATAATTCTTTTCCAGATGAGGTCAGTTTTTGGCTTCTAAAGTAAGTTCCCTCACAAGCTGTTAATTGGAGGGTCAAATGATGGTGGATCTTTTGGACTTATTCAAAGAGAGTAAGTATGAATGTTTTAATAAATAGTGGATATATGTAGCTTATCAGTAAATAGTGGATATATGTAGCTTAAAAATGTATGTAAATTGAAAATAATGGAATTTGTGAATCATTATAAATTATATAATCACTACTCTAAGTTTATTTATTTATTTTTAAAGATTTATTTATTTATACATACAAGCTGGGGTACAGGCCAGAGGCACGGGGCGGCGAGAGGGCTCACCAGAGACAGAGTAGGGAGCAGAACGGGAAGATCAGAAATACACTGCTGAGGGGAGCAGCGGGCAAGGCAGGAGAGGTCTGCCGCACCATGTGGGACTCTCCCCTGCTGCGTTGAGCCACCAGGGAGGCCCACTACTCTAAGTTTAGATTTAAGTTGAATCTTTTTGAAACAATGCTTCCATTAGTGACCTCTGTGTAGCTTTGTATGTATATAAATACTTTTTGTCCTTGTTCTTGTTTCTCCTTGTTCTTGTTTCTTTGGTGTTTCAGTCTTAAAATATTTCCTGGGAGCTAGGCAGCCTGTTTCTTAGATTTTAAAGGTGCGTACACAGAGATTAACAAAGTATGTATTACTACAGTGCACTTAGAAATTTGAGAGCTAGTGGGAGAGGGTCTCCTTGGTATTCAGGAGCCTAGAGTATAATGCAGGGGAAAAGTTTGATGATCTTGCAAAGAAATTGCCTTTTGAATATGTGCTCTCTGTGGCGGCTGGGCCCCAGACATTATTTGCCCATCTGCACTTTGACTTTATGGCAGAAACCACTATTGTTCTTGTGTTCATTTTTAAAACTTTTCTCACTTCCTTTTATATTTTGGGCCTTCTAAAGTGTTTTGTCAGTCTGCATTCCAGTCTAGAGTGATTGGGTGGGGGGCGTCATTCCTTGGTACTTGAGTGACAATGCTATTGAGCAGACCTGTGGCAGCAGTTGGCACTGGGACCCAGGAACCTGAATGTTTCAGCTGTGTCTTGGCTTTCCATCATGTGGAGTTTTGATTTCATCAGAAATCCCTGTAAGGGGGCCTCCCTGGTGGCGCAGCAGTTAAGCGCTGCGCTGTGGAGCTGTCGGCAGCGGTGACGCGAGTTCGATGCCCGGCCAGGGAGGGTCCCACATGGCGCGGCAGACCTCTCCTGCCTTGCCCGCTGCTCCCCTCAGCAGTGTATTTCTGATCTGCCTGTTCTGCTACCCACTCCATCTCTGGTGAACCCTCTCGCCGCCTCGCACCTCTGGCCTGTACCCCAGCTTGTATGTATAAATAAAAAAATAAATCTTAAAAAAAAAAAAAAAAAAAGAAATCCCTGTAAGGAAAAAGGAGAAAATTGCTTTAGCAACCATCATTTCCTTGACTGAAATAGATACTACTTCTGAACCAAAAGCAGTATTACCAGGTTGAAACATTTGTATATGCTACTGTTATGAGTGATATTGTTTACTGTTTACTTCATGTTTTTGAAGCTACTTTACATAATAGCTGACTTGACAAATTTGTCTTTACTTGGCAGCTCCTGACACAGATATCTAACTCAGTCCTGGGTGCCTGTTAATAGCCTTGGAGCTACTTCCTAAAAAGAGAGTGACAAAAATATCTCACCTGTTTGGTGTTTGTGTCCAAACATGCTACTCTAGGAAGACAGGTAGCCCTTTCCCAAACTGTTGTCCTACAAATGAGAGAAAACAACAAATAGGAAATGCCATTGTGGGGACATCCAAGATCTGGAATCTTGTTAAGTAGAAGAGAAAAGAGTCTCCTTTATTCTGGCACTTGCACAGCTGGCCTGCTATACTTTGCCTGGGAACAGGCCACCAGCAACTTCTGGCGAGGTTGAGAGTGTAGCCTCCTCTTCCTTACATGGATTAAAAGTCAAGCTGGCTAGATGCTGGGCATCTTGTGGTCAGTATTCCTGGCACTGAGGACTAATACGGTGGGATGCAGAGAGGCAGACACTGAGCAGTGTGTGAGTAGGAGGGCTTCTCTTCACTGTGCTCTGAGGTTGGTGGGCAGTGAGCACCTGTGGCTACAAGGGGAAGTGGGATTGACCATGGTACAGATGAAAATATGTGGGCATTCACCCACAGAGGGGCTCAGTCTAAACAGAGGGAGAGTATATCCAGCCAGGCTTTTGTCTTGTTCCTGAAAATCAGGGATAATTGAGGAGACAGGGACAAAAATATGTTTATTTAAGAGGCCACATGGAGTCAGACAAACTTGACTTTTAATTGAGGCACTCCTTACTGGTTGTTTAATTATGGAAAAGTTAGCTTTTTTGAGTCTCAAATTCATCATCAGCAAATTAAATATAAGGTTTTTGTGAGGATTAAATGAGATAACACAGGTGAAGTGTCTGGCATGGTACCTGACGTTTGTTAGGGGCCCGAACTAGCATTCTTCAGTGCCCGTGTGCTGCCTCTTTGTTCACTGTACTTCAGCTTATTTATTCAACAGAATAGTGCGTATTTTTGTGTGCCAGACACTGTACTGGAGACTCAGCTGGAGAAAACATGCCCCGACGTTTGATCAGAGAAATTAGTCCCTTTTTAGAGCTCAGTGTAATAGAAACAGTAATGGTGTGAGCACAGAGATGAGGCATCCTATTAGAACTTGGGGGGTCCAGGAAGGGCACCTGAAAAAGGCTGTATTCGAGCAGATTAGTTTTTAGTCTGGTGAAAGGGAAGGAGAGGGCTCCAAGGAGTGGCACTTACAAGGGCAGCAAGGTCCGAGACAGCACATTCACAGGAGGAGCCACAGATGGGGTATTTTTCAGAGTGTATCAGTCTGAAATTTAATTTCCTTATCTCTTTTCCCCCATCCCTCTGGGGTATCTGTTGTGCATTGGTGGTACAGGGTGAGTTCCTGAAGGGGGAGGACATGAATTGGGACTGACTCTGCTAAGTGTACACCTCTCACTCTCTCATGTATGGTCTTGACAAGTCACTGGCAGGATTTGACTTTCTCCTGTGTTTATTCTTTTCTACCATAAGGGAACAGAGTGTAATTGTCCCCTGCATTTTTTCATAATCTGCACTTAGTGGAGGTTGATAATTGGTCCCCTTAATTTTAAGTTACAGCTGTCGAGCTCTAATTTTAGCATCTAGGCTGTTTTTAATCCACTATGATTTTCAGTATTGGCAGTGATAAGTTGTGATTTTTTGTATATGTGGGAAAGAATCCATGTAGGTCATCCTTTGTAGGAAAAGAGGTTGATGTCATGTGACTTCTGCAGACTTGTGGTTGGTAGATGACACCACAGTTCCTGTCGTTGTAGACAGGAATTGTGGCTCGTCCTTGGCCATCATTCTCTTTTGAAAAACAAGGTCCTTTCTCTGTTGAAGTTGTGTTTTGTTTTTTTTTTTATACAAGCTGGGGTGCAGGCCAGAGGCGTGGGGCGGCGAGAGGCTTCACCAGAGACAGAGTGGGGAGCAGAACAGGCAGATCAGAAATACACTGCTGAGGGGAGCAGCGGGCGAGGCAGGAGAGGTCTGCTGCACCATGTGGGATTCTCCCCAGCTGGGCGTCGAACTCGCATCACCGCTGCCCACAGCTCCACAGCGCAGCGCTCAACCTCTGCGCCACCAGGGAGGCCCTGAAGTTGTGTTTTAAATGAAGCTAAGCAGAAGAAATTCTTGGCTAATTCCTTTCCTCTAGCCTCTCTGAACACACTTGATAAGGATGTCAAGATTCCATTCAGAGTCTCCCCTGATAAATGACTTCTTCCAGAAGGTCTTATTTTTTACCCCTTGGGTGCTGTCATGAAAGCAGGCCTACCTTTCCCTGCAATTGTGAAAACTGGAAACTGTTTGGTGATTTTGACTTAGAAAATAAGTGACCATCATGAACAGACTGGGACCCAGAACTTTAAGCTTGTTCACAGTGTTTGTATTCGAGGAGATAGTGAATGAGAGAAAGGTATAACAGGCTCTCCCTCCACACTGAAGCCTGAGATTTGGAAAAGAAAGCATCTCTCCTCTTATCTTTCTTGCCCCCATAATCTGCTCCCCCACTGTGACTGCTGGAAATAGCTGCTTTAAATAGAACTGTCATTGTCTACATCCATTTTGTTTCTTTTTCCTACCAACATGTGGGGTGATAGAATCCAAGTCTATATAGGTGGCAAGACTCTTGAAGAGATGAAATTGCCTCAGCACCAGAATGAACTCCAGAGGTCAGCATCTGAACTTGTCACACTTTACTGTGAAAAGGACACTACACCAGGGCCAACTGAGAATTGGTCAGGAAACAGCAATTATAAAATAGATTTTTCAAGTGATCTTTGACTTTGGAGAATTGGTTGGTGAAGTAGAAGATCCTGGATAGTTTCTCTGCCGCCCTCAAATTTGCCATATTCCTAACTATGCTAGTATTAGGTGAGGAAAGGAAGCTACTCATATAAGGTCATGGATGGTGAGACAGAAAGATGTGGTTTTCTTTGGAGAGAGAGGGAAGAGTGGAGTGAGAGAGTGGGAATACGTTAGCAGACTCACAGTGATGGGGCCTTAATGTCCCAGTTCTTTTCAAAGCCACTTCGATTGCATGAGGGCAGCAGGAAAACCACTGAAAACATCCTGGGAGTCTCCCCCAAATGATGACCGAGACTGGCTGCCCGAGAAAAATGCTGACGTGGGACAGTATTGCTCACCTAAGGACCACTGTAGCATTGGATCTCTCCCCCAGGACTTTAACGTTCCCAATTGTTTTTCTCCTTTTAGGCTGACGGGCTTCAAGGATGCATTTGCTTCTATTGGAGGTGCGCGGCCCCTTACCTGAGCCAGGCCATGAAGCCATGTGGTCATGATGTGGACCCCTCATGGCCTCAGCGGGAACAGAGCACTACAGTATTGGCCTCCGGCGGGGAAACAGCTTCAAGCAGAGTGGTCCTTCCAGCCCAGTGCCTGCCCCATCACCTGAGAAACCCTCTGAGGGCAAAGTCTGGTCTCAGGCCCATCAGCAGGTGAAGCCAATCTGGAAGCTGGAGAAAAAGCACGTGGGGACACTTTCAGCAGGGTTGGGCACAGGCCTCTTGGGTGTCCCACCCCAGCCAGCATATTTCTTTTGCCCCAGCACTTTATGTAGCTCTGGGACCACAGCTGTCATTGCAGGCCACAGCAACTCCTGTTACCTGCACTCTCTCCCGGACTTGATCAGCAATCCCCTGCTGTACCGCCGCTCCAACTGCAGGCACAAACCATACCAGCAGCTGGAGTCTTTTTGTTTGCGTTCAGGCCCATCAGACAAAAGGTTTTTTTCTCTCCCTCAACAGATTCTCCCTGTCAGTCTCACTGCCAATAAGGCCACCTCTTCCATGGTTTCCCCTATGGCCCAGCCCATGGCATCCTTATCCACAGATCCATACCTCTCGCTGGGAGCAGCTGGGGAAAACCCTTCAGGGAAGAGCCTGGCCTCTGCCATCTCAGGGAATATCCCATCTCCACTCTCGTCTTCCTACAAACCCATGCTAAATAACAACTCCTTCATGAGGCCAAATAGTACTAAAGTGCCTTTATCACAGGCCACCGAGGGCCTGAAGCCAGTATCCTCACCCAAGATCCAACTTGTCCCCTGGCATCATTCAGGGGGCACTGGTGACTGTGTACTCCAGCCTGTTGAACACAAGATTTCCCAAAGTAGTGGCTCTGTTCTAAATGATACCCCCGCCCACAACATCTTAATTACCCCTAACTCCTTCAACACTTCCACCACCAGTGTTGCCTCTCCCCGGTACAATCAGAGTAACTTAGCCATGAGGGCAGAGCCATATCCCGGTGGCCTGGATGGCGACTCTGCTTCCCAGGCTCTGACTAAGGAGGTTCGATTCACTGAGGCTGTAAGGAAGTTGACTGCAAGAAGCTTTGAGAAGAAGCCAAGACAAAGCTACCACTTTGAACAGTCTTTCATGAATACCAGCTTGCAGTGGACGCCCCTCACCAAGAACAGACAGTGGAAACCTGTGACAGGCCAGCAGTTTTCTCAAGAGGATGCTGGAGCAGACAGTAGGATCCTCTCTGGGGCCTCGGACACCTTGGAGTTGGACAGTACAGTCTTCTGTACTAAACGTATTAGCATTCACCTCCTTGCCTCACACGCCAGTGGACTCAGTCACAGCCCTCCTTGTGGGTCTCTGCCTGCAGTCAGCTCTCCACAACTTGAAGAAGACAAAACTCCGCTTCTGCCTTCTCCCCCTCAGCCCCTTGGCGTAGCTGACATGACTACCTGCCTCTCTTCCATCCATCTGAGCCAACTTGGGAAGGAGGGGCCTAAGGTATCCAGAGAGCTGGACTCACCTGCTAGGGATATTGGGTAAGTTAGAGGTTTTGGCTCATATGGAACAGTAGAATGTATACACTGTAATTTGGAGACACTGACCCAGTCAGTAGCTCTGAGGTTTGGTTTTATTATTTAGCTGCCTTAGAATTCTGGTTTCACTTTAAGACAGAGATCAGCAAACTACAAGTTGCAGGCCAGATGTGCATGTGTTTCCTGCTTTTGTAAATAAAGTTTTATTGAAACACAGCCATGCCCATTCATTTACTACTGTCTTTGGTTGCTTGCATGTTAAAATTTTAGGGTTGAGTAGTTTTGACATACTGAATGGTCCACAAAACTGAATATACTGTCTGCTTCTTTAGAGGAAGAGTTTACTGATCCCTTCTCTAGGTTTTAACCAGGGGAGAAATAAGAATCCTAAACACCACATGTTGGGTTCTGTGGCTTTTCTGCCTTATTCCAAATCTGGTCAGGTTCTCCGTTGTTCCTGAATGATAGCTGTTTCAGAGTTAGGGCATACGCAGACATGGCTCTGTCGCTTATGCCTTTACCTACAGTATTGGCCTTTGGAACTGAGGTCCAGTAAGGCCTTCTTCTGAGTTCCCAGAGAGAGGTCTAGGGACATTTGAAGTCAATTATCAGACATTCATTGATGGTGTTTTATATGCAGAATTTTGTACTTAAATGCTATGAAGGACTTCAAAGAAGATGGAAGACTTAGTGCTTCTCTGCAGAGTAGGGGATGTAAGGTTGAGGAACTATGACTAGACCTAAGCTATGAGGGCGAGAGATCCAGGCGAGACAGCAGGTTGGTAACTGGGGAAAGACAAACACTGGGAAATGGAGTGAGAAACTGACCTGTCTTTTGGAGTTAATTCAGCTTGGGGCCATGGTTCTTTCTTCCAGTTCAGCTACTGCCCTCCAACTAGACCAGGTAGAGCCAGAAGATTTAGAAGAAGAGCTGGTTGATGGTTTGGAAGACAGCTGTAGCCATGATGAGAATGAAGAGGAGGAAGAAGGTGAGTAGGGTACCCGTTCACCTCCAGCTGAGAATTGGGCACCATCTGTTAGGGAAGAGGGCTAACAAATGTGTACCAGGCCCTTGACTCTACACTAATCATTTACTTTGGGGGTGTCTAAAGTGCTAGTAGCTTTTGTGGCATTTTGTTCTTTAGTTCTCCCGTCCCACAATTTTGCCTTCTCCCTGCTACTCAAGCTTCAGGAAGGCAGCGCGAGGCAGCAGGGCGGTGCTTGTGGCTACACAAGGTGGCTGAGCCCAGGATGTCCGAGAAAGAGCTTTCTGGGCTTAGTAAGTTTGTGCAGCAGCCTCTCCCAGTTGGAACTTCTCTGCTTTTCCCCCCAGGAGACTCAGAGTGCTCCTCATTCAATGGTGTCTCCCCCAGCGAGTCGGTCGCGGTGATCTCTCGGTGAGTGTTCGCTGTGTCAGTCGTTGGCAGATGCTGGACTCGGCATCAGGCCTAGATCAAGACAGCTGCTCAGCCCTTTATTTAACCTTTTTGGTTCATAAGATAAAATTCACAGGGCCTCCCTGGTGGCACCAGGGGTTAAGTCTCAGCACTATGAAGCTGTCCACAGCCACTGCAGCACGAGTTCAATCGCCGGCCAGGGAGCTGACCCACATATGACACAGCAGACCTCCCCTGCCCCGCCTGCTTCCCCCCTCAGTTGTGTATTTCAGTCAGTCCGCCTGTTCTGCTCCCCACTCTGTCTCTGGTGAATCCTCTTACCCCCTGCACCTCTGGCCTACACCTCAGCTCTCGTATGCATACATAAATAAATCTTTTTAAAAAATAAGATAAAATTCACAAAAGGTGTTTGGTAATAATTTGCCTGTGAATTTAATTTAATGCCTATACGATGGACAGATCTTATCTATCTGAGGCTTAAACATGCAGGTTGATGAATCCCAAACCACTTTGCATTTTAAGGATGCCTAGAATCAAATACTTTTGGATTGCTAAAATCTTATTTTTTCCCAATTGTGATAGTTGAGGGTTCACTATTTTGAGACAACCTTGACCAAGCCATTGTTGAAACAACCAGTAGGGACCCCAAGAGGCCTTCTGCCCCAGATCCCCAGAGCTGTTTTATCACACAGCTCTCTACATGTAAAAATGGCTTCAGTCATTTCCAAAATGAAGAAGAGTTAATCATCCTTGTATCTTCAGAAAAACCTAAATGTAAAGCAAGTTAGGAGCGTTACTATTTCTTTTCTTTCTGTTGCTTCCCTCCCACCCCCCCTAAAAACCTCTGTACTTCTCTTAGGTCTTTTGTATTTTTCTTCCATTTTAATTATCCTTATCATTTATTTCTTTGTCTTAGTGTAGCATAGTCCTCTATTATTATCTACCTGAATTCATTATCTCCTCTTGGAACCACTCTTTTCAAAGACTTATCAGTCTAGCCTGTGGCTTGTCACAGCAAACTTTGGAGCTGTATCATAGGATGAAGTATTGGGAAATTTTGTCTTTAGGTGACATTTAATGGCGTCATTCTATATTGGTTAGCCCTAGCACTTTATGGGTCAGTATTTGCAAAATAATGGTTAAGCACTTGTCTTTGTAGAATTACAATTTAAAAGAACATCCAAAAGAAATGATAAGTAATAAGAACAACACTTAGGGGCTGGGCTTTACCTTTCTCTGCTACATGTCTGTTTTTTATCTTAGGAACTGCACGGAGATTCTGGCCAAACCCCTCTCCACTGAGAAAGTTGTCCGACCAGCTCTTATCTACAGTCTCTTTCCCAATGTGCCCCCTACTATCTATTTTGGCACTCGGGATGAGAGAGGTAAACCTCAGAGGCACCCCCAGGAGAAGGAAGGAGACTTGACAAAGTTGGGATGCGTGGAAGGGCTGTTCGGGTGTTTGTCATCACACTCTGTACTCAGCTCCCCCTTCCCACCACCCCTGTTGGTTCAGTATGGCCTGTTTCCTCACCTTTTAACTAACCTTTATAATCTCATGCTTAGTTCATGCTCTCTACCTTTGTTTCTTACCCCTTTCAATTTCCCCTTCTCTCTGTGTTCCTCATTCCTGGACTGCCCCCATCCCCCCCAAAGTGTGCTCCTTTGGAATTTAGATCTGGACCAGCACTTAGTGATGAGTCTGCCCAGGCAAGGTTGACAACAGTGCCATCTTTTCGCATTTCACCTTGACTCTCCTGTTTTCCTCTACCTCCTGCCCCCTTTTTCCTCAGTGGAGAAACTTCCCTGGGAGCAGAGGAAGCTGCTTCGGTGGAAGATGAGCACAGTGACCCCCAACATTGTCAAGCAGACCATTGGACGGTCCCACTTCAAAGTCAGCAAGCGTAAGTCACTGACCTTCCTTTGAGCCTGTCCTCTGCCCCAGCAGATGGGCTTTGGACAGGAGGAAAGCCCTGGGTACTTCCTGCTATGTGGGCAACCTGTCCTGAAGTTGTCAACCTTATCTGGGGCCATAACTCTGAAATCCCTGTGGGCTGGAGCCTGTTCCTCAAAACTAGAAAACAGAGGTCCATTGTACTATTCCTTAGCCCAGAGCCTCATGCAGGACAGACAGTTCCATGGCAACTCTTTGAGAACAGGGTCTGGGAACTGTGCCCAGGCCCAGTGGTATTTCTGGAGCTTCTAAGCCTCTCTCTGTCCCAGGGTCTGAACTAGCAGAACTGACTTCCTGATGTGTCTTCTATAGGAAATGATGACTGGCTGGGCTGCTGGGGCCACCACATGAAATCTCCTAGTTTCCGATCCATCCGGGAGCATCAGAAGGTGAGGGTATTTCTGAGAATCTTTTCCTCTGGACATTCCTAGGCAGGAGGAGGTTGGTACTGGGGATGGGGAAGGGAAGAGGATGATGACCATGGGGAGGTTTGTAAGGGCTGGAGAAGTTACCAGAGGAGGGTGTGTGTGACTCTGGTAGATCATACACATCCAGCAGGTGAGCTGCAGGGTCTTAGGCCGTCACAGCATCGCAAAGAGGCTTTTCTCTAATGCGTCTTGAGATGCAATGTCTGTTTTCTGTTGATTATGTTTCCCCTATAGCTGCTGCATTTGACTTCTTTCCTCAAAATTGAATGTGTGTTAAGAGGTCTCTCACCTCGTGTTGGAACACAAGTCCCTGCCCCAGACTTACTGAAGGCCATATGCTTTCCTATTTTGTCCTATAAACTGTTGTGGGAAAAGAATTAACAGCTTTTTTTTTTTTTATATATACTGCTGGTGAATAGCATATCTGTCACTGTTAAATATAGGAAACAGTAAATTTTTCTGTGGTTGGTTTGTGACCTTATCTTTTGGTGAGTACTCAGCAGCTAATACTCAAGGACCGTAAGATGCTGGGTGGTAGTAAGGTGGAGCAGAGGCTTAGATTGTCGCTCAGGAAGTTGGAATGGTATGGTAAGTATTACAGTCTTCCTTGTGGTCTCACCTGGGCCCTCTTCTGACTCTCACCTTTGTCCCTTCTGTAGCTGAATCACTTCCCAGGTTCATTCCAGATTGGGCGAAAGGACAGACTATGGCGGAACCTGTCCCGTATGCAGAGCCGCTTTGGCAGGAAGGAGTTCAGTTTCTTCCCCCAATCCTTTATCCTGCCCCAGGATGCCAAGCTCCTGCGGAAAGCCTGGGAGAGCAGCAGCCGCCAAAAGTGGATTGTTAAACCAGTGAGTGAGTTGCAGTGGGTAGCAGATGGCGGACTTTGTCTGCAAGTGGGAAACCAGAGCCCTGGGCCAGGAGCAAACGTCATTTCCTTTCTGCTTCCAGCCGGCGTCAGCCCGAGGCGTCGGCATCCAGGTCATCCACAAGTGGAATCAGCTCCCCAAGCGAAGGCCTCTCCTGGTGCAGAGGTGAGCCTGTTGCCCTCCTGGATCCTGCTCTCCGGCTACCCCTCTCCTCAGCCTGGGGGTTCCCTTTTTGCGTTGTCCTCCTTCCCTTGTTCTCCTGGCCAGTCTTTCCTCTGATAACCGTTTTCAGTCCTAGCTGGCTTTTTCCTCATTTACCCACTGAACTCCAGCTCCTCTGTCATGGGTGTGACTCCGACTTCTCCCCTGTGTAGGTACCTGCACAAACCCTACCTCATCAGCGGCAGTAAGTTTGATCTGCGAATCTATGTTTACGTCACCTCCTACGACCCCCTGCGCATTTATCTCTTTTCAGATGGACTTGTACGCTTTGCCAGTTGCAAGTAAGTGGTAGTGGTAAAGTGTCACCCTGATTATTGTGGGGATCTGTTTTCCTAAGAGGGAGGGAAGCTGGAGGACACTGAAGAGAAAAATAACAGATGTTTTGTCAGCCAGAAAAAAAGTGGGGTTTTTGGAAAAACCTAGTCTTCCTTTCTCTGATGTGTCCTTGACTTTTACATAGAATAGTTTACTTCCCATACTGCTCGTCAGACCCCCTCCCCCAGCCTAGGCAGTTCTCCACAATACCAGCAGGATGTCCTACAATTTAACTCCATATTGACAACGTTTATCTTGAAAGAGAGTAAGATACCACAGGCTAAGGGCTCAGTCCCACAAAACTGCTCCCGTCCCACTTCAGATGCCAATTGCAAGTCCAGTTGGTGTCACCTGTGCTTCTGATCACTCCGCTATGAATCTGAGGTTCCAGTGACCCCCCTCCTCGGAGTCAGTTCATTTACAGAGCAGCTCACAGAACTCAGGAAAGCAGTTTACTGGTTTGTTATAAAAGGATATGATAAAGGTTACAGATGAATGTCCAGATGGAAGAGATTCATAGTTCAAGGTGTGTGGGAGGGGCACTGAACTTCTCTGCCCTCTTTGGCTTGCTGCTCCCGCCACTTCCACATATTCACCCACCTGGAAGCTCTCCAAACCCCATACTAGTGGGATTTTTTTTTTTAAGATTTATTTATTTATGCATACAAGCTGGGGTGTACACCAGAGGTGTGGGGTGGCGAGAGGATTCACCAGAGACAGAGTGGGGAGCAGAACAGGCAGATCTATGAAGTACACTGCTGAGGGTAGCAGCGGGCGAGGCAGGAGAGATCTGCTGTGCCGTGTAGGAATCTCCCTGGCCAGGTATCGAACTCATACTGCAGTGGCTCTGGATAGCTAAATAGTGCTGCACTTAACCTGTTGCACCACCAGGGAGGCCCCACTTGTGGGATTTTTATCGAGACTTCATCACATATGCATGTTTGATCATTAACTACATTTTGAGCCCCTTTGCTGTCTCGAGAATGGGGGCATGGGTTTGAAAGTTCTAAGCTTCTAATCATGGCTTGGTCTCTCTAGTAACCAGCTCTATTCCAGTAGCCCACCTTGAGTTGTCTCATTGGAACAAAGGGTACTGCTGTCACCTAGGAAATTGCAAGGACCATGTGGCAGGAACTATGGTAAAAGAGCATAGAAAAAGAGATGCTCCTAGTGCTCTTACTGCTTCTCAATACTTAGACATTTACAAGGGTTGCAGGAATTCTGTGCTGGGAATTGAGGGCAAACCTAATATATTTCTTACTATAAATCACAAAGTATAACATGGGGAATGAGAAAGAAGGAGGTTCTCTAGTACACTGAATTCAGTAAGAGTCTTAACTGAACCATCCTAGGAGTGTCTTTTTCTAAGACATTAGGGGGAAAAAGGAGATGAATATCTAAAAGCAACCTTACCAGTGGAGATACTTTTCAAGTCCTTGCACATCTGAAAAGATCTGTCTACTTGCCAGGATTTCACCTCTTCAGGTTTTAGGAAAACATCTGGACCATTGTCCATATGCTATCTCACCATCTTACTTCTGCCTTCCTCCCCAATTCTAGGTATTCCCCTTCCATGAAGAGTCTTAGCAACAAGTTCATGCACCTGACCAACTACAGTGTCAACAAAAAGAACACAGATTACCAGGCTAACGAAGATGAAACTGCCTGCCAGGGCCACAAATGGTACTCAGCAGTGTCCCTGTCAAGGGGGCGCCTAGAGAGGCACAGGGTTCTGAGTTTTGGGAGGTTCAGAGGGATGGTGAGTGGAGGATTAATACAAAAGGAAAATATTATGTGAAGACTTGGTGATTCAAAATTGGCCTGTTAGCATTCAAATTCATCTCCTTCTGATAGCAAAATATCAAAAGAGGAAATATGAAGAAAATACCTTTGGGCCTCTTAATTCCTTTTTCTCTTTCCTTCATTATCATTCATTCTGAGAATATAACCCCACTACTCTGGTCTCTCCCCTGCCCCTCTCCGCCAGGGCACTGAAGGCTTTATGGAACTACCTGAGCCAGAAGGGGGTCAATAGTGATGTCATCTGGGAGAAGATAAAGGATGTTGTTGTCAAAACCATCATTTCGTGAGTCACACTGCCACCTGGATGTGGGGCTGCCACTGACCCCCTTTCTGTTCTCCTGGGTCCCCACACTGCTGGGTGCCAGTCTTGGACCATGCTGTGTTTCAGTTTCTGAGGACAAGAATGGGGCAGAGCACACAGAGTTAAATTTTACTTTTCTATAGAACTGCTGGCCCCAGAGACGCTTTTGCGTCTCTTGAGAGCTGCTTTTCCTGGGTTGTTTTGTCTTCCATCTCTGGGCCATTTCACTGGCAGGGCAGCTGTGGACAGGGCCCTTCTGGAGGAGCTGGCTGAATCCTTCCTCCTCCCCGTGACCAGGTCAGAACCCTATGTGATCAGCCTGCTGAAGATGTATGTGCGGCGGCCCTATAACTGCCACGAGCTCTTTGGTTTTGACATCATGCTGGACGAGAACCTCAAGCCTTGGGTCCTGGAAGTCAACATTTCCCCAAGGTAGATGGTTTTTCTTAGGTACCCACAGTAGAATTTTCCTAAAACCTTGTGAGTTTGTTTCTGCTGTAGTTTGCCGACTTTGGGATTTGTGTTTTCCCTTCATGGTCTGTTTGCTCATGCATTCGTTCTTTGCCGTTATCTCAAGGTTCTTGAGGATGGAGAGAGAGAGTGTTAAAAGTTGTTCTTTTAAACTTGATCCTGATGGCTTGTTTTTCCTTAGCAACTCAAAGTACCACCCTAAGTGAGGTTATTCACTCTCTGTGGGGCAAGAAGAACCCCAGAGTGGTGCTCATGAGTTTGCATGTTTGAGCTCTTTCATCCTGGGGAAGCCAGGGAGTAACCTGGGCTAGTGCTGACTTGGGCTTACGACCGGAAGCAGTTGTGGAGTGTTGCTTTGAATTCTGCATCTTTTCTCCATAGTCTCCACTCTAACTCCCCGCTGGACATCAGCATCAAAGGCCAGATGATCCGTGACCTTCTGAACCTGGCGGGTTTTGTCCTGCCCAATGCAGATGATATTGCTTCCAGCTCTAGCAGCTCCAGCAGCTCCAGCACCAGGTCAGCCTGCTCGTTCTCTCCTGCTACTCTGTGCCTGTGTGCGGCCCACCCATGCATCACCCGTGCATCACTGCTGCATCGGTGCTCCCAAGAGCAAGTTTGGTGGCAGTGTTTCTCTGCTTGGGACTCTCCACAGGACCTGGGGAATCAGCTTTCAGTTGCGCGCCTTCCTTTCCCCGACACCCCCCTTTACTCTTCTTCCTGCTCCTGTGCGCAAACTCGAGAGCCTCAAGGTTGGCATGATCATTTAGGACCATTTAGTTCAGTTTCCTCTCTCAAACATTTGTTGCCTCTCACAGTTGCCCCATATGGTCCTGGTTCCCTCTTCTGCTCATGGGAATTTTTCCTCCTGAAATGCCCCTCAACTGTTCTTCCTCGCTGTGACTTCAAGCATCCATCAAAGCCTAGCTAAAGGCAACATCTTCAGGACGCCAGCTCAGTGGGGGTTCTCCACTCCACACCCCATACCACTCAGAACCACTCTTGAGGGAAGGGAGCTGATACTTATTTGGTACTTCGTACAGCAACTGTATGAGGTTGGTATTAGTTTCCTCAAGTTTGTAGCTGAGGAGACTGAAAATCACTGGGATTAAGTAACCCATCAAGATTATTCAACTGAAAAGTAGTAGAGCTATGATTTAAATCCTGATTTGCTGGTAACAAAACTTGCCTTCTCCACCATACCTTGTGAAACATATTTGGCTCTGTGCTTTGGTGGTTACTTGTCATTTGACATTGACCATCCTGTGAGCTCCTTGGAGGCCATCTTTCATTGTCTCTCAGTTGTAATCATAGTAATGTGGAGGAGGAAACTGGGGTACAGTGAGGTCAAATAACTTCCCATGGTTAAACAGCCAGTAGGGCTGGATTGGGTACTTAGCATGTGTTCACTAAATTAAAATAAACTGTACAGTGACTATTCCAGCGTCTTCTTTTTAACCATTCGATGTAACCTAAAGAGGTATTTTGTACTCTCTTTGTTCTTCCAGTACTTGATCTTTGACTTTTAGACAGGCTACTTGTGTGGGCTGCACTGTAGTATGACTCAGTCAACTGTCCAGACTTCCTTCTCTTCTCCAGTAAGGGTGTCTTCTTGGGCTGGACTGACCTCTGTGTGTCCTCAGGATGTAAACCTGCTGACCTTACCCTTTGCTTCCTTTCTACCCCTATCTTAGCCTGCCCAGCTCTCCCAGGGACAAAAGTCGAATGGCCCCGGAGCACTTCACTGCACAGAGGATGAAGAAAGCCTATTATCTTACCCCCAAAATTCCTGATCAGGTAGGAGATTGCCTGCTGTCCAGCAGAAGCTTCTTTGGTCAAACATTTGGGGTCCTGAGGCAGCCAGTTTTGCCCCTCTGGAGAGTAAGGCTCCCCATCTCATCGGAGACCCCTTTGGTGTGCAGAGATTTATTGGCACATACATCATTCTGAGAGAGCGTTGATGACTTTGACCATGTTTTCAAGAGCCGCAGTGCTTAAAAATGCTGTACTTAGCCCATTCTTTTTTTTTTTTTTTTTTTAGAGATTTATTTATTTATACATACAAGCTGGGGTACAGGCCAGAGGCGTGGGGCGGCGAGAGGGTTCACCAGAGACAGAATGAGGAGCAGAACAGGCAGATCAGAAATACACTGCTGAGGGAAGCAGCGGGTGAGGCAGGAGAGGTCTGCTGCACCATGTGGGATTTTCCCCGGCTGGGTGTCGAACTTGCGTCGCGCGCTGCTGACAGCTCCACAGCGCAGCGCTCAACCGCTGCACCACCAGGGAGGCCCATTAGCCCATTCTTTTTG
>PVIJ01008795.1:51856-71554 GCA_004024925.1 Scalopus aquaticus
CCCCCCCCCCCCCCCCCCCCAGCTAAGCTCCGTAGACTTGGGAGTAGATGAGACCTGGAACTGGCCCACCAGGCCGCCTTGGTGGTTCTGGACTCTTGGAGCCCTAGCGCCCCAGAGCTGTGTTGCCTGTCCCCCAGCCACTTGGTCCTCTGCCTCCAGCTTACACTCCCTGTCACATCCTCTTCCTCTCTGTTTGGCCATAGGACTTCTATGCGTCCGTGCTGGATGTCCTGACACCAGATGACGTCCGGGTTCTGGTTGAGACGGAGGATGAGTTTTCTCGCCGTGGTCAATTTGAACGAATTTTTCCTTCTCGAATCTCCTCTCGTTATCTTCGCTTTTTTGAGCAGCCACGATATTTCAACATTCTCACTACCCAGTGGGAACAGAAGTACCATGGCAACAAGCTCAAAGGTGATGTCTTCTCCTTGCCCACAAGGAGAATGGGCCTCTCTGGCAAGAGGTATTGGCAGTGTTGATTCTACTCTCTTTAATGACATCCCTGCTAATCTTGTCCTAGGAGTAGATCTGCTTCGGAGTTGGTGCTACAAAGGCTTCTACACAGGAGCAGTCTCTGACTCTGCTCCAATAGTGAGTGATGCCATGATGTGGGGTGGGAGCAGGTTCAGCTCCATCTCAGGCGCCTCTGCCCCATGCCTGGCAAGCACAGAATGGGTTGGCTATAGGGCTAGACCCGCCACTTCCCCACTGGGCCCTCCCCCTTCCCTTTTAAGGGAATAATTGCTTTAGGATTCTCTGGGACCTTTTTTTCAAGGATCAGATAGTGCTCTTAGCCTTAGCTTCTTGTGTGAATCCAGAGATAACCAGGACTTTTTCCTGCGTGGTCCGCATACTTGAGGGTAGAGTAGGGGGCACCTCTGAGACTACTCAGAGGTAGAGCTGGGAAAGTTCCCTGACCCCAAACACTCCCATCTTACCTCTGCCTCGCCCTTTTGACCTCATTGCCGTCTTTGCTTTTCAGTGGTCTCTCCCAACATCACTTCTCACTACCCCAAAGGGCGACTTGATGTTCAATACTTTCTCTAAACCAGAGACTGACAAACTGGGGTAAGTGCTGCCTGGAAAAGGGAAGGATATTTGTGTGAGTTCAGAGTTTTCTTCCTTCCCAGATTACGATGAGAGCAACGTTTTCCCACTGGGGAGTTGTGGGAATATCAGAATATGCAGCCAGAATATCCACTTCCTGGTGGCTTGTGGTGTGCTCAGTGAAGATGAGTGGAGCCCAGCATCATCTGCAGAAGCTCCACTGTCAGCCACACTCGCTCGCTGTGGGGATCTGTAGCCCTCCAGCTGCAGTCACACTTGCGCTTCAGCTCTCAAGCCTTCAGTTTCATAAAATCTATTTTGTGGCTATTCACATTTATATATATATATATATATATATATATATATATATATATATATATATATATATACACACACACTTTAAAGATATAAATGTTTATGTATATTTATATTTACACAAGTAAATAGACGTATCTATTTTTGTGGTGTGTACCACAGACTAAAGGCATGTCACAGGTTAGTCTCGGCTATACGGTGTCTCAGTTATTTCTTTCCCCACCTGTTCCCTTCAGAAAACATAGCTTCTCCGAGGGAAGTGCACCACTCTCTGAAGATGGGAACTCTCCCAAGCCCAAGAAGACCCAAGCTGGCCTGTCCCTTCTCCCCAGGAAACTCAGTTCCTCAGTCGACAGTGAGGACACCAGCAAGGAGCCCAGCCACTCTGCCCAGGCGTTACCTGTGATCAAGTACTCTGGGCGGACTTCAAGAGTCTCTGCTTCCGCAGCCTCCCAGTCTACCAGTGACTCCCTCCTGGCTGCTATGAGCCCATGACTGGCCTCTTCACAAGCCCCTGTCCAGGAGCACCGGCGTAGCTACCTCACGGAACTGGCCACCCGGCCAGCCAGCCTGAGCCCCCAACCCCTCCACCTTGCCCCTCCTCAGAGTATTTTTTGCAATCCTTGAATTGCAAAAGATGGGTATTTGGAGGGTGGAGTGAATGAAGAGAAGGTGAAGGAGGTTTACCCTCTGTCACCTTCTGCCTGGCTGGCACCGCATATCTTAGCAGAGAAGCCGATGATGGCCCCTCAGCCTTATAAAGCAGGGTTTGGTTTCTACCTTCAGAGAGCCATGTGTGGTTTGTTTGGGGCTTTGATGCAGAGATTGAGTTGATAACTCTAGGAGAAAACATAACTGAACGTATTTAGGCCTGAAGTCCTTTTGTTCTATAATTGAGAAGATTTCTCTGCAGGTCCTCATTTCCTCAGCTCTCACTTCCCCCACTTCTCCCTGACCCGAGGAGCCACTTTCAGAAATCTTCAAACTTGCCCGATTAGCTAGGTAGGGAGAGACTGACGTGATGACCTGTTTCCTGTTATCCTAGTCTTGGGACTTCACCATCTCTAGACGGCCTCTCCTTTCATACATCCACCAGTAGCCCTTGGTCTTCCTGTTCTGACTTCGTATTGCTACTTGTTCAGCCCTCTAGACTTTCCCCTCATGAATGTTAACCTCTTTAGCTCTTGACTTTCTGTGAGATGAGAGGTTCGTGAACTTTCTAAATTTCCCATGGCCTCAATGAAGGAGCCCAGATAATTGCAGTTGCTATTGTCTGTGTTCATCTGAAAAAGGACACAATGCAGGGGGAGGGTGGAAGGAGCTGAGGTGTCCCCACAACGCAGAAATTCTCAGGTTCTGCTCCACCACCTTCACTGTGTGGTTAGTAGGGTCTAGCCCATGGTACTGGGGCAGGCCGGCTCTGGTGGCTTGGGGGTGGATTTCAGGAGCAGTCACCACTTTAGGATGGGCTTCTGGTGAGACCGCTGACTAAACCCTGGTACTCTTAACTGCTTCTACCTCCCTCCCTAAGACTTGGTAAATAGTGAGTGTTCAATAAATGTTAACTGAGTGAACTGTACATATGGAGATCTCAAAGGACAAGTACCTGAATCACAAGCTCCACTTCCCTCACCCCTAGGGCAAGGTGGAGCCCAGGGAGAGTGCACACAGTGGGGAGATTTGAATCATGTGGTTTTCACCTCCACTCTGCCCTTTCCTAATCCAGCACTTCCCAGTTGGACCCTTCAGTCCTTCATTTTTCTAGCATCAGGGCCCAAGAAGAAGCCAAATAACCCATCTCTGATACCCATGTTTTCCCCTCTGCACATCATTCAGGAAGCTCTTCTCACAGTCTCACTCTAGGCTCTCTCTGCCATCTTCAAGCTTAAACCAACTGTGATTCTTTGCCTTCTGAGAATCTCCATACAGCACAATCAATCCACTTCCACTCCTGTACCCCATTGCAACATAATGGGAATGGGGGTACAGAAAGTGGGATTTAAGGAATTAAATGAGTGATAAAAGTATAATATCCTAAGCAGTTTAAAATGATTACTTTTCATTTTCATCACAGTTGAGTGACAGATGTGGATATTTTGCTGGATGGGAGAAAGGAATGGGGATTGTGTGTGAAGGTTGAAATTCAGGAATACAATAGAGTGAGTCCTTGCAGAACCTGTCATTTGTTTTCTTAAATTAAGAACTTAACCATTTCCTGTTTGGAATGGGAGTGACTGCCACTGAATTGAGGGAATACAGGGTATTACTGTAAGAGTGGGATAAGGGTTTAGGTAAGGGGGAAGGAGTGTGCTCATTACGCCTGCTTGCTTCAAAGTTGCTCAGAGATGACTGAGAGCGAATTAGTTTATAGAGAAGGGCTGAGAGGACAAGAGCTTGGGCCTTGGAGGCTGACCTGGGGTTCAGATCTCACTTCTGCTTTATGACCTTGGGTCTGTCATCTTAACTTTTTAGTGTCTTAAAAACTAATGTAAATATAATAAGTCTATTGCAGGATTGTGAAAATTAAAACGTTATAAAAGCATTTAGGGACATAAAGGGCCCTTAATGAATGGTTATGCCTTTCTCTGTTATCTAAGCCCTGTTTCTGGGGTAGGGAAAGGCAGGTAAGAAATGTTAAATCCTTTCCACAAGAGAAGTGAAACAGCTGTTGAGACATGTTAGAGGTGGAGAAGTCCAGAACACCCCCAGCTTCAGACACACACCCGCATGCGGAAACATTCATTCCACTGTTTTTATTGGGGACTTTTTCCTTTGGTTAAATATTTCACAGGATACAAATTCCCTGAAAGGAAGCACATTAACAGATAATTAGAAGTATGAGAATTGAATGAAATTTTATTCAATCCTATCCCAAGAGAAGCTTTGATACAAAAGGGAGGCAGTAGGTGCATGGTGACTAAAGGAGGAGCTAAGTGCAGAAGGAAGTGCTTAGAGCTTGAACTGGAGCTGTAGCCAAGGAACAATCTAGAGAGTTGCCTTCACAGGTACATCCTTAGGGATTCAAAATATTTTATTTAGGGTGGCTGTCCCTCCCTGACACTCTAGCCAAAGGACAGACCTGATTGCCCTCTGGGTCCATCCAACACTGGATCAATGAAGAAGGTTGATAATCCCAGAATACAGTCCGTTTTCCTCATCAATTAAGTTACCCAAATTAGGTGACCACTAACAGCAGCCGGAGGACCTGCTCTCCTGGCTTCCTCTGAATTGGCCCTTCAAGACTGCCAACTCTGTCTACTGTTCAAATCTCCCCAACTGCTTTGAGACTTAAGAAACACCGAGCGTTGTCAGAGATGTGTGACTGAGGCAGCTCCATTACATTCTACCTAAGATTCTGATCTCACTTAATCCTTGTGGCAGTGGATGCGCATTCAATGTCCAGGGATTTGTACAAACTCTTCTCACTTGGCCTTTTATCAGTTTGGTACAATGAAAGCTGCAAGCAGTCCTATGTTGCTCTTGGCAGATTTTTTTTTTAATTTATTTATACATACAAGCTGGGGTACAGGTCAGAGGTGTGGGGCTGCGAGAGGGTTCACCAGAGACAGATTGGGGAGCAGAACAGGCAGATCAGAAATACACTGCTGAGGGGAGCAGCGGGCAAGGCAGGAGAGGTCTGCCGCGCCATGTATTCTCCCGGCTGAGCATCGAACTCGCATCACGCTCGGCAGTCAGCTCCACAGCGCAGCGATCAACCACTGCTCCACCAGGGAGGCCCCTCTTGGCAGATTTCTTAGATGTGAAAGAATACAAGAATAATAGGGCAGATTTCTAAAACTCATTGGTGCCTTAATTACTCTAATGGACTGAGACACATGGAATGCTAAGAACTGTCATGGGAAAAATAATTTTGAAAAGATGTCTGAAGTGTGGTAGGCCAAAGTCTGCCTCAGGGTATATGAGTGTTAAATGAAGGGCGGGGCGGGGGTGGGGGGCGGGGGAGTGTATGTAAAGCACCCAGCAAAGTGCCTGAAATATATAGTGCAGATGCTCAGACCATTAAAAACAGTTAACACCACCAAAACACTTTTTTATAGTAACAGCTTGTTAACCATAGTACTACAATACTACAGTAGTATAGTGCTATTATAAAGCTATGGTAAAAATATACTTTGATTCTTTCCATGGGATACCAAATATGAGGATTTAATAAAGATAATTAGCTTAGAAAGAGTGGGACTCTTAGCATTAGTAGGGAGGAGCATTTAAAACTCTATTGACGTAGTTTTGGTGTATTTGCTTGGGTGAGGGGCCAGTGGGACTAAGCTACTACCATCTAGGATTATGGCTGAGCCTCAAGTCAGAATCCCATCAAGGCTGAACTGTAGGGCACCGTGACTCAGCCTTGGTTCCCTGGCCCCTGTCCTGTCTGCAGACAGGCTATCAAGTGCTCCCCGAGTGGAGCAGGAGCACAGTGGACCGGGTCCTGAGCAGGGAGCCTCTTACCCAGAGAAACACCTGGAAAGGGGGCTACCCTTGCACACTTAGGGGTACCAGGTACTACACCATTCGTTTTTATACTCTTGTTGAGTATTTCATATAATTTAGAGATAAGACTTTCGTGATATTTTTAAATGTTACAAGAATAATCAGGAAAAAAATAAAATTCTCTAATAAAGCAAAAATACCTCATTTCTAATATTTGTGGTAGTTTTTTAAAACTGTTCTTTATTTTTTTAATATAATATTTATTTTTGTTATTCGTATCTTTTACATTATTATGTATTCCCCATAAGTTACCCACCACCTGTTCACCCGTGGAGCCATCACCATAGTCCTCCGTGCTCCCCTCCTCCCCTCCTTCCCTGCTGAATGTTGCTTTCTTATTTGGCTCCCCTATATTCCTGTTATAAGTGAAACCATTCGATATTTTTCTCTTTCTTTCTGGCTTACTTCACTGATCATGATCCCCTCTAGGTCCATCCATGTTGCTGCGAATTGCATGTGTTTGTCTTTTTTGAATGCTGAATAGTATTCCATTGTGTATATGTACCACATCTTCTTCATCCAGTCATCTGTTTTTGGGCATTTGGGTTGTTTCCATACCTTAGCTATTGTAAACAGTGCTGCAATAAACATGCGGGTGCATGTATCCTTTCGGATTAGTGTAAAACTGTTCTTAAAGATAACCTGCTTCTAGGTTGGGCTTGCTACATAGCAGATTAGGTCCCTTACTGCGATCTGTTGAAAGCCCTGAACACTAGATTTTGTAATCATGTGATCAAGGGCACCCAAACAGATCATAAAATAATTTATAAATGATTTTTAATGTTTTCTCAATGTAAAGTATTTCTTGTAAGTTTTCCTTTACTAAGAGTGATGAAATAGTACATGGCCAAATAAAAACCTCTGCTAGTTGTCAACCAAGGGAAGGCACGGTCCAGTTTTCAAAAATAGGTCTAGATTTCCATAGTACTTAGAGCAGTTGACACTTTTACCAGAAGGTTCCAGTTGAGGTAGAACAATGCTTGGATATTTGTAATTTTAGGGTTTCTAATTTTACTTATTTGCCTTTGTAATTTAAAACAACATTAGCTCATTGTGGTTTGGCATTGCATTTCCTGATGGCTAATATGAAAGATGGTTACTTCAAAAAGGTGGTTGCAACAATTTATTTCAACACATGCAATTGCCAACTCTCCATTAGGAAGTGGAGTCTAGTAGAATCTGGGAAAGCATGTGACTGCTCTGGCTAAAGACTATAAAGCAAAAGTGATGCTTTTGTCACTTCCAAAACTGGGTCACGAAAGATCGGGCAGCCTTTGCCTTAATAGTTGTAAACTTCCCGCTTGGAGCCCTGAGCTGCCATTTGTGGGTCCTACTGCCCTGATGCTACTGTGCTGTGAGGAAGCCAAACCAGTGGAGAAGTCATGAAAGACACTCTATAGACAGTAGTCCTTGTCTCTGATTTATCAGGACCTTCTAGATTCTTCCAGCCCTCAGCCTGTGAGTCTTTCTAACTGAGGTCTCAGGTATTATAGAACACAAGTAAATAATTCCCACTGTGTTCACCCCATATTCCTGACACACAGAATCTGTATGTATAATAAAATGATTATTTTAAATTGCTAAGGATTTGGACAGTTAAGCAGTTATAACAAAAGTCTAATACAAGTGATTGGTTTTACTATATACCAGCTAGAATATTAAAATGCTTTAGTTCCATTTACCCCTTTCTTCCTTTTGTATTATTATTGCAAATATATATGGTCATTTAGATGACCAAAATTCATTTCTCATATATATTTGATCTTTGTCCATGGTTCCTAGCTCACAGCTTCCCAAACCTATGCAATTTCCAGAACAATAAAAGTAATGGGAACATCTGTTTTATTTGATCTCTTGTCCTGAGTTTCTGAAAACATTGTTATTCAATGCAAGCGCCTTTTGTCACTACTGGGTTATGTCATTGAGGTAACTCTGGAGAGCACCTAAGGGTGGGGACTTTCAGGGCT
The DNA here is from genome assembly GCA_004024925.1 of Scalopus aquaticus. NCBI lineage: Eukaryota > Metazoa > Chordata > Mammalia > Eulipotyphla > Talpidae > Scalopus > Scalopus aquaticus. The sequence goes on from PVIJ01008795.1 coordinate 59,695, forward strand.
GATTTCTAGGACTGCAAAAAGCTGGAAATTGAGTCCAGTCACTAATAGCCAATGACTAAATCAACCACTGTGTAATGAGAATCAAGTTAGAGAACCAGAGTACTTCCATAGACCACCGTGCCAGGCCCAACTCTGGGGCACCAGAAGAAGTTTTGGACCTCACTCTATAGTGTTCTATCAGCTGTTGATTTTTTCTTTTTAAAGATTTTTTTTTTTTATTTATACATACAAGCTGGGGTACAGGTCAGAGGCGTGGGGCGGCGAGAGGGTTCACTAGAGACGGAGCGGGGAGCAGAACAGGCAGATCAGAAATACACTGCTGAGGGGAGCAGCGGGCGAGGCAGGAGAGGTCTGCCGCGCCATGTGGGATTCTCCCCGGCCGGGCGTCTATCTCGCGTTGCCGCTGCCAACAGCTCCACAGCACAGCGCCCAACCGCTGCACCACCGGGGAGGCCCTGCTGTTGATTTTTAATGTACTTTGTAATGGGCAATTTAGTGAGTAAATGGTTTTACTGAGTTTGGCAAATGGCAAATTAATTGAAGGGGGTTGAGGGAATGTCTGATTTATAGCCAGTTGGTCAGAAGTGTAGGTAACAACCTGGGCTTGCAATTGGCATCCGAAGTGGAGGGTGCTGCAGTCTGTGGTACTGAGACCCCAACCTGTGGAATCTAATGCTATTTCCAGGGGGATAGTGTCAGAACTGAGTTATGGGACACCCTACAGGGCAGAGTATCAGGTATTGCTAAGTAGTACGGAAATCTACCCCCTACCATGTGTGTGTGCATGCACACACTGAAAATGTGTGAGCAGAACCTCTTAATTATTGATATACACTTTAATTTTTTATATATTGCAAGACTGCTAAAAGTAACTCTGCTTTTGGAAGGTTTTTCTCCTTGGATTTTTCAGCCTCCCACTCCACCACACCAGAATTTGGCAAATGTCCTGAAACGATTATGTGTTGGAGGATACCCATATTTCTGTGAAATACTTTTCTAGTTATTCTGCCCTCTGTAAGTGGTTCTCTTTGAGTAAAGCATAACTTACTGCTGTCTCCAGAATTTCCAGGGCTCCTAGCAAGAAAATACCTAGAGTGATCAGCTACAAGTTTTTCCTTCCAGTATCTGTGTCTCTCTAAATCCTGCTGCTCAAAATGTGGTAGATGGGGCAGCTATCATGTCATTACCTGGGACCTTGTTAGAAAATGCAGAATTTCAGACCCTACCTCAGGCCTACTGATGCAATACTTGTTATTCATTTGTTAAAAGAAGTAAACAAAGCACTGGTTATAAGCTTGAATAAGACATTCTGTTACATGGTAATGACCATGTATTAAATGGTGAACTTACCTTTCATTCTTATAATAGCCTTTTAAAGCTGTTACGCATTATTCACATATTATACTAATTCAATAGTTGAGAACTGAGACATACTCAAGAGGTTATGTAACTCCTCCAAAGTCACACAGTTAGTAAGTAACAAAGCTGGGTTTGGAAACTATGTCTACATGGGGGGTGTTCATACAACTTACTTTACTGTTGTGAACATTTTTTTTGTATTTCTAAAGAAACATTAAATTTTTAAAAGACAACATACAGGGAAGTATAAAGAATCAGAAAGCACAAAATTTACCACCATTATTAATTTTGATATGTATTTTTTTCTAATTGTGTGTGTATGTGTGTGTGTGTGTGTGTGTATGCGTGAGAGAGAGATCAACTGTTGAATGGTTTTATAACTTGTTTTTGTACTTAGTAAAACATTATGGACATTTTGATAAGGTAGACTATTAGTCAAAGAAATCCTGAGAGAAAAGAAAAATGGATGTATCACATTCCCTGGTTTCAAACTGTACTACACAGCAACAAGAATCAAGACAGTATGGTATTATAACAAAAACAAACAGGCCAATGGAATAGAATAGAGAACACAGAAATAAACCCACGCAAATATGGACAGTTGGTCTTTGACAAAGGACCTTTACTATACAATGGAGAAAATGTCTTCAACAAATAGTGTTGGAGAAGTTGGACAACCAAATGCAAAAAAAGAAACAAGATCCTTACTCCATACAATAAAAATTAATACAAAGTGGATTACAGACTTGGGTATAAGACCAGAGACCATAAAATACTTAAAAGAAGACTTAGGTACATATACTCCTGGTCATCAACCATAAACATATATTTGGGGACACAATCCTAATGGAAAGGGAAACAAAAGCAAAGTGAGACTACATCAGACTAAAAAGCTTTTGCATCTCCAAAGAAACCACCACAAAAACAAAAAAGCAACCTATAAACTAGGAAAAGATGTTCATACATCAAACTTCTGACAAGGACTTAATATTCAAAACATATATAAGTGTGTATATATATATATATATATATATGTGGACTTAATATTCAAAACATATATATCTATATCTATATCTATATATAAATTCCAACAATAAAATGGCAAACAGCCCGGTCAAAAAAAGACCTAAATAGACCCTTCCCCAAAGAGGACATTCAAATGGCTCACAGGCACATGAAAAATGCTTTGATATCACTTGTTATAAGGGAAATGCAAATCAAAACCACAATGAGATCTCACCCTCCCCCCTGCAAGAATGGTCTATATCAAAAAGACTGCAAATAATAAATGCTGGTGAGCGTGTGGAGAAAAGGAATTCTCATTCGCTTTTGGTGGGAATGCAAGCTGGTGCAACCTGTATGGAAAAGAGTATGGAGATACCTTAAAAAGATAAAAATGGAAATCACATAAGATGCACTGGAAGGTATTTACCTGAAGAATATGAAAACACTAATATGAAAAGATTTATGAACTTCTAAGTTCATAGCAGCATTTTTCACAAGAGCCAAGCATGGAACCAACCCAAGTTTCACACATATATATTTTTATATAAAAATATATGTTTATATATAATATATAATTTACATGTATTTATATTAGATATAATTTATATATATATATATATATATATAGTTGTGGAATACTCTGGTATTAAAAAATATGAAATGGTGCCTTTGGGGATAAAATGGATGGATCTTAAGGTGAAATACTAAGTTGAACTAAGTCAGAAGCAGAAAATGTTACTGGATGGTTTTACTTATTTGTGGAATTTAAATCACACAAAAAAAAGTAACAAAGAGCAGCAAGGATGATTTTTAGGCTCTTTGAAACTATGATGGTTACCTAATGGAATGGGGAGATGAAAGTGGGAATAGGAGAAGGAAGACAATAAGATAATAGAACCAGAGCTTTGGTGGAGGGTGAGTGAAGCACGTGCACAAATAGAGGTGTGCAGTTGTACCCCCAAAATAAAAAAAGTTATATACATGACAAAAAAAAAAATACCCCATACTATTTATATTGAATCATGCTTTTAAAAAATGTATTCATGCTTACAAGAACTGGGGTGTAGGCAGGGAGAGGATTAACCAGAGACAGAGTGGGAGGGGGCAGAACAGGCACATTGGGAGAGGCAGGCGAGACAGGAAGGTCTGCTGTACCATGTGGGTCAGCTCCCCAGGCTGGGGACCAAACTCATGTCACAGTGCCTGGTGATAGCTTGATAGTGCTGTGTCTTTAACCCCGGCACCACCAGCGAGGCCCTGAATCATGCCGTTTTATCCCTAATCATGCTGTTTCTTATTTCAATAAGCTCTTTGGTTTCAAGATAGGGAGCCCACTTCAGTTGTCAGAAGGTCACAATAAGTCCACTGGTTCCTCTTTAATCAAGTGGCCTTCTGCCATTAGGAATCAGTGAATGTTACATCTCGTTCCCTTAAGAGAAAGAGCAACAGAGCAGATACCAGAATAGTTTATTATTTGCTTTGCAGATATTGACGTTCATTCATATGATGAAACATTTAGGAAGAAAAACAATTACTGAGAACTAGAATGCCCTCCCCAATGCCTTTGGCGCTCCGGATCCTATTGCTCAAAACGTGGTAGGTAGGGCAGATGTCTTGTCATAACCTGGGAACTTGTGAGAAAACCCAGAATGTCAGACCCTACACCAGGCCTTCTGTGAAAAGCAGAATTACCTGTGGTGGCAGAAGTGGAAGTAGCGGTGCCAGTTCTACCAGGAGGAGATCAGCGTGAGCATTCATAATACTGCCACGGGTTTCTGCATGCTGACTACCAATACTGGCTGGGTGACTTTGGCAAATTTGTGTTTTTAATCTGCCTCTCTGTTTTCTAAGATATTTGATTAATAACATTATTCTTAGAGTTGATCCAAAAATCAGATGAGCCAATATTAGGAGAGTACTCAGAACAGTGCTTGGCATCTAGTAAGCCCTCAAAAGCTAATAATTCTTCCTTCCTCTTCTCCTCCTCCTTCAAGGCTGATATGTGAATGTGAAATAGGGTCTGTGTTCTGCACTTCCCCTTTGCCAATGATTTTGAGGATGTGAGAACAGAACAGACCATACCTGTGTTCTGAAAGGAAAGTGCTGGATGTTCCTTCATGTTTACTATGAGGACATCTGTGATGTGTATGTAGATGAACTTGAAGTTCTTGCCCTGAGTTCTTGAAGAGCAAGAACCCATGAAAGTGTGTGTGTGTGTGTGTGTGTGTGTGTGTGTGTGTGTGTGTGTAGAGGGGGAGGGAGAGAGAGGGAAGGAGGGAGGAGGGAGGGAGGGAGAGAGAGGAACCCTATCTGGACTCCTTTGGTCAGAAATGGGTGCAGGGGTTGGGGAGACAGTTGGGGTGGGAGAACTGGGCCTGGGTAGTGGGAGGGCCACTCTGAGTCCTAACTTCTGAACCTGCCAGTCATCTGGAAAAGGAGGATGGCACCTGCTCTGCCTGTTTCAGAGAACTGCTATAGGGCAGACCAGGGCCTGAGAGTACTGTTGACTTCAAACAACACAAGTCCAGCCTGCCAGGTCCACTTAGAGGTGGATCTGAGTTCATCCAGAGGGGTCACTTAAAGGATAGAGACTCCAGGAACTTTGGGGTAGCCCCAGGAAAGATACAAAACACAGAAGTCATAAAAGGATAAAACGCCAGGTTGGATCAACAGAAATTAATAAATGATACCACCCTAAATTCAGTCAAGAGATAGGAAACACATCACTTGGAAAACAGACTTGTAATGTAGAACAAAAGTTAATCTCCCTAAACAGAAAAAGAACACCAACAAAACTATAAGAAAGACACAGAATCCGACAGAAAAAAGGATCAAGGGATATGACTGAATTCATAGACAATAAAGCATTAAAAAGATAACTCTGAGTCTTCATAAGATTTAAGGAATTCACATCAAAGTAGCAACTTGATTTTTCAATTGAAGGTAAAAAAAATATTTCTAGAAATGTAAAACAAGGCCTGGTAGAATATACACTAAACTACAAATGGTGCTTTATTATGAGGGAATACTTTAGGAAAGCAGAGCAGTTTCTTTCACTTTCATTTCATATGCATTTTTTGAATGGTGGAATTATGGGTGATTTTTCCTTGGGGGTGTTTTGCTGTACAATTTAATTCCTTTGAAATCCATGCAAACATAAATTCTCTACTTTCAAGAGGCTTGGCAAATTTTTATTTTAGGTTTTAAAATCACAAAAATGAGTGAATTAAAAAAGATATCAGATCAGTTTTTATCTATTTTTACATCTCACACCAACTTTTATGGGCACTATTTGTCCTTGTATAGCATTCACAGAGATCTTCAATTATACATTTCCCCCAAGCACATTTCTTTTTAGCTACTCCCTCAAAAAGAGAGAAAAAAGAAGGAAAGAAAGAAAAATTGAATATTTAATTATTTGACAAGATTATCATTGTTTTCACTAAAGTTTCTGGCTTTACTGAGGACACAAGTGAACAAGTTAATGGACAATCAGACATCACTTTGTGTAATGAGTTTTGAGAAAGTACAAAAGAAAATGCCCTTGATATGACTTTTGAATAAGCCATTTGAAAAACCTAGGTATTACGTATGCATATTACGTAATTCAAGTCTAAAAGTAAGTGCTATGAAATTTGTCCCTGCAACCTTTGTTTTGCTACAAGTTTCTTACCTATCCTTCCAGAAAGAATACATGTGCAATTCTATGTATGAACAAGTACTGGTATAATTATATGGTAGTCATAACACTGTTCTGCATTTTGCTTTTTTTTTTTTAATTAAAAAAATGCAAGGCCTCCCTGGTGGTGCAATGGGTTAAGCACAGCACTATGAAGCTATCCAGAGCCTCTGCAGCACGAGTTAGATACCTGGCCAGGGAGATTCCCATGAGGCACAGCAGACAAATGCCTCTCCCGCTGCTCCTCTCAGCAGTGTGTTTCAGTCAATCTGCCTGTTCTGCTCCCCACTCTGTCTCTGGTGAATCCTCTCACCACCCCCCACACGTCTGGCCTGCACCCCAGCTTTTATGCATCAATAAACAAATCTTTTTTAAAAATGCATCTTGGAAATTGTTGTATATTACTACATCTAGACTTGTATCATTGTTTTTAAAGTAAATGATTTTAATGCATGGATTAACCATATTATCTCATTAGTACCCTACTGATGGCCATTTAAGTTGTTTCCCTTATTTTCTTTATCTGTACAAACAATTTTGCAATAAATATCCTTGTGTATTTGTGATTTCGCAAATGTCTATTTATAGATTAAATAACCCCCTGGAAGTAGGATTGCTGGTTCAAAAGGCAAGTACACTTTAAATTTTGAAAGCTCTATAACAATTTGTATCCCTAGAACCAGATTTGAGTTTGTTCTTTACATCTTCACTACAATTAGCATTAAACTTTTGATTTTTGCCAGTCCTATCCATGACAGTTTCTTATGTTGTTTTGATTTGTCTTTTATCTTAAGTTGAACAGTTTTATATGCTTAAGAACCTTTTATAATTCCTCCTTTATGAGTTATTCATTAATTATGTTGTAGTTTATTTTTAAACTCACTGAAATTATAAAAATAATATTTCTATTTAAAGATTCTCTTGTTGGATAAAAAGAAATCCAGCTATAGGGCCTCCCTGGTGGTGCAGCCATTAAGCACTGTGCTGTGGAGCTGTCAGCAGGGGCTACCCAGGGCGGTGGAGATTCCCACACGGTGCGCCAGACCTCTCCTGCCTCTCCTGCTGCTCCCCTCAGCAGTGTATTTCCGTCGATCTGCCTGTTCTGCTCCCCGCTCTGTCTCTGGTAAACCCTCTCGCCGCCCCATGCCTCTGGCCTGTACCCCAGCTTGTATGTATAAATAAATAAATCTTAAAAAAAAATGCCTCTCATAAATACCATGTAGCTGGATTTCTTTTTTTTTTATTTTTTAGAAAGATTTATTTATTTATGCATACAAGCTGGGGTACAGACCAGAGGAGTGGGGTGGCGAGAGGGTTCACCAGAGACAGAGCGGGGAGCAGAACAGGCAGATCGACCGAAGTACACTGCTGAGGGGAGCAGCGGGCGAAGCAGGAGCGGTCTCCCTGTGCCATGTGGGAATCTCCCCGGCTGGGCATCGAACTCACGTCGTGCTGCCAGCACAGCGCTTAACTGCTGCACCACCAGGGAGGCCCTGAGAGGCATTTTTGAATCAAAGCAACTTGTTGAAAATAAAGGGATGAATAGGGCCTCCCTGGTGGTGCAGAGGTTAAGCACTGTGCTGTGGGACTGTTGGCAGCAGGACAGGAGTTCGGCGCCCCCCTGGGAGATTCCCACATGGCACAGCAGACTTCTCCTGCCTTGTCTGCTGCTCCCCTCAGCAGTGTGTTTCTGTCGATCTGCCTGTTCTGCTCCCTGCTCTGTCTCTGGTGAACCCTCTCACTGCCCCATGCCTCTGGCCTGTACGCCAGCTTCTATACATAAATAAATAAATCTTTAAAAAAAAAAGAAAATAAAGGGATGAATAAAGATACATCAAACAGGCATAAAAACACAGTAGGAGTAACAGTATTAAAATCAAACAAACAATGCAAAACAATTTAATAATTCAAATTTACAAAAGGAGTCATCCATCAGGAATATAATAATCATGAAACTTTTATGAAGTTAACATATATCTTCAAAATATAGAATAAAACCTGGGAGAGATGCTTCTCTACTGCTGTGCAAAGACCCTGGGTAAAGCTGCCATTCTCATGTCCCACTAGGAGGCAAACCTTTAATTTAGGACTGGGAGGATAAGAAGAAGAAGAAGAGGGTTAAGTTTCAACACTATGAAGCTATCGGCAGCCACTGCAGCACGAGTTTCATCCCCGGCCAGGGAGTTAACCCACATGGCCCAGCAGACCTCTCCTGTCTCTCCCACTCTCCCCTCAGCAGTGTATTTCAGTTAATCTGCCTGTTCTGCTCCCCACTCTGACTTTGATGAACCCTCTCACCACCCCCCACCTGTGACCTACACCTCAGCTCTTGTGTGCATAAATAAATGAATCTTTAAAAAAAAAAGAATACATTAAACTCAAAGTTATTGAATGAGTGAGATTCACTTCAAAGTGGAAATGAGCACACATCTCAAGAAACTCAAAGAACTCTACTGTCAAAGAGAGAGAATTACAATGAATTCACTTTGGTGCTCTCTGCTTTCTTTGAAGGTCAGAGACTTGCTGATAACACTGGTTAACAGTGAGATTGTTACTCACTTCAAAAGACCCTAATCTGTAGTATCTTGGTGTGCTGAACATGAATATAACCCTGAAAAATTTTTATTAGCTCTCGTTTTGAAGATATTGCATATAATTCATTTTATATGCTTCACCGTGTAAATTTATCCAGCAGGACTGCAACAACATCCTAAATCAGCCTAGAATGATGTAATATTGCATCGCATTGCATAATACCATCATGCACACATCATCCAGAGTTGATTGCATTATTTTCTGATGCAATGCAAAACTACTGCCAGGCAGCTGCTGAAATAAGCTGACATCAGCAGCGCACTCTATAAAGCCCTGTCGGAAAGGTTGAGAGCATTGAAAATATTTCAGACTTTGTGCGAGACAGTTTAAGCTACTGTTCCATAGAACTGTTACTATTTTATCCATTGAGGCACAATACAGAACAGTAATGCCTCGAAAGTGCGTTAATAGCGTGAACAATTTCTGCTCTATTTGTGGGGAAGTGACATTTGCCAACCAGAAGAAAAGTATCATTTCTCAAGTGAAGAAGGCTTATCATCTTTACTTCGGATGCAAGGTTGGTGACCAAGACAAGCCTTGGGCACCGCAGCTATGCTGTGCTACATGGACAACACAGCTTTCACAGTGGTTCACTGGCAAAAGACCAGCAATGCCGTTTGCAGTCCCCATGGTGTGGAGAGAGCCAAGCAACCACATAAAAGACTGTCACTTCTGGGCCTCCCTTGTGGTGCAGTGGTTAAGTGCTACGCTGTGGAGCTTTTGGCAGTGGCGATGCGAGTTCGATGCCCGGCCAGGGAGAGTCCCACATGGTGCAGCAGACCTCTCCTGCCTCACCCGCTGCTCCCCTCAGCAGTGTATTTCCATTGATCTGCCTGTTCTGCTCCCTACTATGTCTCTGGTGAACCCTCTCGCCACCCCCCCACACCTCTGACCTGTACCCCAGCTTGTATGCATGAATAAATAAATCCTGAAAAAAAAAAAAAAAGACTGACACTTCTGCCTGGTTCCTCCTCTTTCCGGCGGAATAATGAAGCAAAAGAAGTTGAGAATAGTCTACCCAAACATTCCGTCTGCATTGAGACCAGTTCCACATGGTGAGGGACTTCCTATCCCAGAAACTCCAGCAGAATATTCTCTTGATTCATGTGATGAGGACAAGGGTGAGCCAACCTGCCTTCTGTTCCATCAGCATGCAGTGATCCAGATTTTCACTGTGGTGCATCATCAAACCCACACAGACTAATACAGGAAGAACTAAATGACCTGGTTCCTGATTTGAACTTATCCAAGAACAAGGCAGAATTGCTAAGACCAAGACTCAACAATGGAATCTTCTAGAAGAAGACGTCACAATTACTTTATATCGAAAGCGCCACCAGCAGTTGGAGCCTTTCTTCAGAAAGGAAACTACTCTGGTATTCTGTTCTGATATTGAGGGCTTCATGAATGCCTTAGAAATCACTCATGACTCACAAGAATGGAGACTATTTCTAGACTCTTTGAAACTGAGTCTTAAGGCTGTGCTTTTGCACAATGGAAACCATCTTCCATCTATTCTATTCCTGAACATCTGTACAAGAGACAAGCGAAGAAATCTAAGAAGTAGTCTATGACTTGATTTTTTACAGGTATTAACCATAGGCCTATTACTATTGGCATGTATTTCATGATGTAAACATCAATTTATTGCAGATTACAAAAAAACTAGAGCCCAAATTAGAATTTGATGGTCATATTCATTTGAGCACATACAAATTAATAGGAAATGACTAATTTTATTTCAGTAACATGACTTTTGTAAAAATTGGTTGACCAGTGTAACCAACTCCAAAAGTACTGGGAATGGAGGAAGAAGATGTGTTTGAAGTTTATCAGGAATAAGCAGGGGGTCATTCAGTAGTTTAGAATTTTTTCCTTTTTCTTCAATTCCTTTTTATTCTTAAAAATAGTTCTTGAGGAATGTGGCATTCAAAACAGAATTGAAAACTGGCACACCACTCTCTAAAACATTTGATCATTTGAATTCTAGTGCCTATTATTCATTACTACCTCTTTTCACTGTGCTGATTTTTGATGATCAGACCTCAGCCCCCTTCATATTACCTTCTCCTTACAAAACATTACACGTGTGTGCAGAGAGACCACCTTCTGCAGGACTCTGTATTTTCAGGTTTGTGATAAATAAGATTGACCCATGCTGGTGTTCATAATGACTTTCTGCTTTCCCTGGACTTCTAACAGGTGATTGCTTCACCCCTGGACTATAACGTTCAGTGAGAGATGGAAGTTTCTCAGAGAACTGAGCTGTGGAAAAACGACCTTTTCCTTAACCTGAAGCTACTTTTAAAATCTGAGGGTTTGGACCAAAATCAGAGGAATATCAAGTTGGGGATTAGATGACAGATGTGGTGAGGTGACTAACTCATAGTGACTGACTCCAGAGATGGCTTCCCTGAGAGAAAGCATTTTAAGATTAAAGAAAAGTCCTGTCAGGAAATCTCAGAAAAGTTCTAAAGTTTATTAGCAATTAAAGTTATTCACACCAAAGCGTATACGACAGAGCACTCCTTTTTAAAATTTCATTTGTACTTTTTGGCTGGGATCATGAGTTTTAAATGGACAGTTTACCAACTTTATTAAAATAAACAAAATGTTTGTAAAATAAAAAACTGCAAAATATAAAGCAAAAGTTGCTGGACATAGAACAAATTTAGATAAATCCATACACCATACTATTTTGGGCACACTAGAACATACCTCTCTCAGAGGTTAATAAATTAGTAGACAAAAATAAATCTGACTGTAGAAGATTTAAATAACATAGTAAGGTAATAAACAGAACGTATCTATTTCAAAAGTACACATGAATATTCAGGAAAATAAATAAGCACTAGACTATCAAAAAACATTTCAATAATTCTAAAAAAAGCAGCACATATACACCCTGACTATAATGTAACAACTATCAATAACAAAAGAATGGTCACTTTCAAAACAAAACTATTTACATGTAACTAAAAGCACCTTCCTTGTGATGCCTCAATGAAAAAGGAAATCAAAATGGAAATTAGAAATTATTCAATATTTGGGAATGACTGATAGTGAGAGAAACTGCCTTAAATCTTGTGGGATAGAGCCAAAATAGTGTAACATGAAAATGTATAGCATTGAGTGCTCTTATTAGGGATTAAAAAAAGTCATTAAGCAGTCCATTTTTTAAGAGGTTAAAAATACACAAAATATCAAGAAAACGAACGGGGG
>PVIJ01008796.1:0-71439 GCA_004024925.1 Scalopus aquaticus
GTGCGTCAGGATATGGCAAGGACTGTTGTGGCTTTTACACTCGCCGAGATTAAGACCGCGTCGTGCGGGAGAGACTGGTGTGGAGCCCGGGATAGAGAATCCTCTCGGTCGGGCTCCTCAATGGGAAGCTCTGCATGTAAGTGCTCCCAGGACGTGGGGTTGGCGGTGCCATCCGGGGGCGCAAGCTTTCAAGGCGAGGACGGGTGGGGAACGGGCGTCAGTGGCCCGGGGGGCACAAGTGTTTGCGGGGCGCTGCTGTGGCGCAGCTGAACTGACTTTCCCTGGTTGCTCCTGGCCTGTGTGGGCCGCACACACAAGTGCGGACCGAGGAGGAAGCCCCCAGACCAGCGGCACAGGGTCTGCGCGGGAGCACGCTTGGTGCTCGGCCCTGCGGCTCCTTGGCGTCCAGTCCCTTCTCTCAGCCCGCCCAGCTCTTCTCTGGCCCGTTGATGTTGGGACTTGAAGGCAGTTACTGGTGCGGGACTGGCAGGGAAGTTGGTATCAACCCCACAGTTGGGTGAATCTGACTGCGGATGAGAATCAGGTGCGCCCTGGAGCAGTTGCGTCCAGTGCAGGTGGAGTCGGGCCTCTGGCCTGAGGAGGGCGAGAGGACTCTCTGCAGGCCGTCCCGCCTCGGGCGCCAGGTGCGCCTCCTCAGGCTTTCCGCACTGCCCCGCGTTTCCCAATCCTTACAGTGCCTCCTCGTTTTGACAGAGTGTTCCAAGTACTTTGAATCCATTTCATATAATGTTTAAAACCATGAGTCCCCATGAGGTCACCTCACAAAGACTGTAGGGAAAGGATCGCACTTTTACAAGCCAACGAGAGAAAGAAAAATCAGAAGACAATTGTGAGGAGTAATTGCTTCTCCTGTTGGTCCTTATCTCCTACCATTCCCTGCCTCAATTCTGCAGTCAGATTTTAAGGGTTTGATTTGGTTTGGTCTGTTTCTTTTATTTTTTATTGTTAGTATATTCAACTTATGATTAGAATCATCTGGTGTCTGGGTGTTTCTCTCCTTCTGACTCATTTCACTTTTTAGCATAATCCCTGCCAGCTCCATTTAGGATATCCCAAATGGCAAGGGGTGTGTGCCTCTGTGTGTGTGTGTGTGTGTGTGTGTGTGTGTGTATGGCTAAGTAGTATACTACTGTGTGTGTATATACCACATCTTTTATGGGGCTGAACCAGTCCACATTCACACCAACAGTGTGTATGTGTAAGGGTTCAGTTTTCTCCATACACTCCCAAAACATGTTTCTGAGTTGTTGTTTTTTTTGGGGGGGCGGGTGGGGTTGTTTGTTTGGGCCATTCTCATAGATGTGTAATGATAGCTTATTGTGATTTTGATTTGCATTTACCTGACAGGATGATGAGGTGTTTTTTTTTTTTTTTTCATGAACCTTTTGGTCATTGTATGTCTTCTTTGTGGAAGGGTCTATTTAGCTCTTCTGCCCATTTTTAAACAATGTAGTTTTTCTTTGTTCCTATCCTGCTGCAGGTGTAATGAATTAAAATATGATTTCTACCCTACAACCCTTTAAAGAACACTATTCTCAAATGTTGATAAGTCTTTTCCCTGTCATTGTCCTTGAAAACCATATAAAAGAAGTTTCTCTTCCTGCGCTCTACAGATTTTTCAAAGTTATGCCTGAAATCTCAGTTTCCTCCAATCCTGTCTTCCCAGTCATAATCTGGATTCTTTAAATTAGTATATATTTCCTCTTGAATGAAATAAGTATACACTGAAGGCAATACAGTATAGTAGTTCAATTTACATACATTGTGAAATGATCATCAAAATTGATTTACCTACATTCATCTTCTCAGATACATGAATTAGGAAAGAAAGAAAAATGAGTAAAAAGAAATTCTCATTGTGATGAGAACTCTTAGGATTTATTCTCTTAACTTTTCTATATACCATGTTAGCGTGATGCCTTCCAGTTCTCTATTATTGTAAATGGTAGGATTCAATTCAATTTTTATGGTTGAATAGTTACTCGATTGTAAAAATATATATACACCGTAATATTAGATGGACACTTACAAGGTTTACATGACTTGGCCCTTCAATAATGCTCCTATGAACATGAGGTTTAGATGTATTGTTGAATTTTTTATTTTCATTTTTTTTCAAACTACCTGTGTGTTTCACATACATGATTGTATAGTAATTGTATTTGTAATATTTTGAAGATCCTCCATACTGTTTTCCACAGTGATTGTAACAACTTAAAAACCCACCAACAGTACACAGAATATTTTCTCATATACATGTTGCCCTTTTGTTTATCTTCTTTGGAAAAATGTCTGTTCAGGTCTTCTGCCCATTTTTTAATTGGGTGATTTGGTTTTTTTTGCTACTAAATTCTGTGTGTATGAATTCTTCATTTATTTTGGCTATTAACTCCTTATCAGATAAATGCTTTACAGATGTTTTTCCCATTCCCAAAGTTCTTTTCACTTTATTGGTGTTTTTGTGCAGAAAGTTTTTAGCTTGTAGTAATTCCAGTTAATCTTTTTTCCCTTGTGCTTTAAGGTATCATATCTAAATAGTTATTACCAACTCTCATGTCAAGGACATTTATTCCAAGTGTTCTATTAGATGTTTCCTGGTTTTGGCTTTTATATCTAACTCTTCAAATTCTGTAACAAGTCTATACCTCAATTTTTATGAGTGGTAAAATCTAGAGTTTCAGTTTTATTGTTTAATGTGAATATCTGATTATCCCAGTATTATTTATCCAATAGAACGTCCTCCACATTGAGTATTCTTGGCTCCCTTGTCAAATGCTAGTTGACCATATCTTGGGTTTATGTCTAAGCTCTGGATTCTGTTCCATGGGTCTGTTTTTATACCAGTGTCTACAGTTTTAATTTGTAAAGCTTTGTGGTATATCAGTCAGAAATCCTGATGCACTCAGTTCCATTCTCGTACAACATTATTCAAGCTGTTCGGTCTATTTTGTAATTTTATGTAAATTATAGAACTGTTTTTTCTATCTTTAAAAAACTCTTAATGGAACCTGATAGAGATTGCATTGACATTGTATCACTTTGGGTAATACAGGCATTTTAAGGTTATTTCTTCCAATCCATGAACATGGGATACTTTGTCATTCAGTTGTGTCTTCTGTAATATATTTCATCAGAGTTTTAAAGCAGAAATCTGACATCTTCTTGGTGAAGTTGATGCCTCAGCATTTTATTGTTTTTGACACTATTGTAAATGGGGTCATTTTTTTTTCTTTTAAGATAACCCATTGGTAGTGTATAGAAACACTACTGATTTTTGTGTGTTAATGTTAATGTTTTATCCAGCAAGTTTACTGAATTCATTATATCCCACTATTCTAGTAGAGTCTTTAGGCTTTTCTATATGTAAAGTCAAAATGTGAACCGTTTTACTTCTCTTTCTAATTCTGATGTCTTCTCACCTGATTGCTCTGACAAGGACTTCCCGTACTATGTTCACAAAGGGAGCACACGCTTGTCTTATTCCTGACCTTAGGGAATAAAATTTCAAATTTTAACCACTGAGTAGCTGTTAACTATAGCCTCATATATGACCTTTTTGAGTAGAGGTATATTCTTTAGCAGATTTGCGTGTAGGTTTTTATCATGGAGGTATGCTGCATTTTGTCAAATGTTTTTTTCTGCAACTATTGACCTGATCATATGGCTTTTATTTATTGCTAATGTGGCATAACACCATTTTATTCCAAGAATAAATCCCATTTCACCAGGGTGTATCATTCTGTCAATAGAATATTAAATTTGGGTTGTATGCAAAAACAACTTTGCATACAAAAATAATGATATAGAAAATAGTGAAAAATTAGATTTAAAAAAACCTAGTTCTTTGAGAAGATTACACAATTTGACAAATGTTTAGCTAGATGGAGGAAGCATTAAAAGAAGGAAGCTTGAAATTTATAAAACAGAAATGATAAAAGGGGACATTGGTAATAACCTCACAGAAATATAAATGACTGTAAGGGAATATTATGACACCTTTAGGCTGATAAATCAGATATTTTTGATGTATCTGATCTGACTCATAGAAAACCAAAATTATCTAAACTGGCTTAAGAATAAATAGAAAATCAGAAGACCTATCGCTACTAAAGAGATCAAATCAGTTCTCAAAAACCATCCACAAAGAAAATCCCAGTTTCAAATGGTTCATTGGTGTATTCTACCAAACATTTAAAAAACAATTTTTCCTTTTTTTTTTTTTTTAAGATTTATTTATTTATACAAGCTGGGGTTTAAGCCAGAGGCGTGGGGCGGTGAGAGGATTCACCAGAACCAGAGCGGGGAGCAGAACAGGCAGATCAGAAATACACTGCTGAGGGGAGCAGCGGGTGAGGCAGGAGAGGTCTGCCGCACCATGTGGGATTCTCCCCAGCTGGGCAACGAGCTCGCTTCTGGAGCTGCTGACAGGTCCACAGCGCAGCGCTCAACCGCTGTGCCACCAGGGAGGCCCAAAATAACAATTTTTCATAAAAACGTCCAAGGAATTGTTGAGTGGAGAACACATCTGAAGTATTTTCAACATCCTTTATAAATGTAGACATAAAAATCTCAACAAAAGGGCTCCCTGGTGGTGCAGTGGTTAAGCGCTGCGCTGTGGAGCTGTAGGCAGTGGCAACATGGGTTTGATGTCTGGCGGGGAAGATTCCCACATGGCGCAGCAGACCTCTCCTGCCTCGCCCGCTGCTCCCCTCAGCAGTGTATTTCTGTCGATCTGCCTGTTCTGCTCCCCACTCTGTCTCTGGTGAACTCTCACCGCCCCACGCCTCTGGCCTGTACCCCAGCTTGTATGCATAAATAAATCTTAAAAAAAAGGATTACAATTAAATAAAAATCTCAGCACAGCATTATGAAACTGACCTTTTCAACTTACATGTTGAATTACGTATTAAGACCCAATGGTATTGTTCTCAAAAATTCAAGATTGATTTAACCTCCACAAAAATTCTGTTAATATAATACACATAGCAAAAGAATAAAGAACAAAATTAAGATGATTATCTAATAGGAGAGAATAATTGGACAAAATTTATCCTTTTTATCTTTATGATAAACATTCAACTAACTAGAAATAGAAGGAATCTCTTAGTCCCTCCTATTTTCAAAATAAAATATACTGAAGGTTTTTATGCTATACTTCCCTAAATTTTGGGATTAAATTCCTAAATGAAGTTTTTCATATTTAAGTAATGCAGGGTTTTATTTTTCATATCATATTTTCTAGAGACATTGTCCAAATACCAAAAGATTGTGTCAAACTCAATATAATAAAAGCATAGTTATAATAGAATACATTTCTGGAAGTAGCAAATATATCTGAAATTTTTATCAAAATATTAAAATTTAATTATGTCAATGCAGAAACAAGAACTTCTTGGTAACATTAACTGATAAAAAATACTCCTTTGGTAACTGAAACATACTTTTGCTATTCCAAATAAACAATAGAGAAGCATTTCTTTTTCTTTCTCTGACAGCAACTACTATTATGAAAAGATATTTTGTAATCATATTATTAGAAAGTAAAGCAGAGGGCCTCCCTGGTTAAGCACTGCTCTGTGTTGCTGTTGGCAGCTCTGACGCAGGTTCGAAACCTGGCCTGGGAGATTCCCACATGGCATGGCAGACCTCTCCTGCCTGGCCTACTGCTCTCCTCAGCAGTGTCTTTCCGCCGATCTGCCTGTTCTGCTACCCACTGTCTCTGGTGAACTCTCTCGCCGCCCCCTGCCTCTGGCTTGTGCCCCAACTTGTATGCGTAGATAGATAGATCTAAAAAAAAAAAAGAAAAAGTAAAGCAGAACTAGAACAGCTAGATCATTTCAGGCTCTAATTGAATTAAGTAGTTTTATTCAAATGATAATGGTGATGGTGGTGATGTTAATGAAGTATCCTTATTAAATCTGTTTAGAGCATTGATAGGAAGAAAACTGTCTGTTTAGGGTAGCTAATTTTTCTGCATGACTTTCTTCTCTCTATACTTCACGTATATTTATTCAATCTAATGATTTGGCCTGAATGTTACTGTGTATGGTTTTCTTCCTCATGAAATTTTGATTTTGGGAGATTTGCTTTTCATCTTCAAAGTCATAGGAAAAGGGAAAAAAAGGCCTCAACTACATTTCCTTGAAAGCCTTATGTTCCAAGTATAATTAATTAAAATGTGTATGGATTCATACCTTGTGAAAGTTAATCTTGTCACACCAACTAGTTATATAATATTAAAAAATAGGAGATAATCTAATCTTTATTGTTTTCTTGGATGCTTATCTAAATTATATAAGCGCTTGTTAGGTTTAAATGATGTGATTTTTCTAAAGATTCTTGTATAAGTCAGTTTAATTTTTAGATTAATTTTCAGTCCATTTCAGTACTATCTAGTCAAGAGTTCTTAATTGTTTTTAACCATAAAATTAACAATTTTCACAATGTTGAGACATTGTAGCATTTTCTCTTTATAATGAAAAGTAAACATTTGCATTCACTGACAGCATTTCAACATAAAAAGCGCTGCAAGGGGGTCTCCCAGGATGTGAGTTTGATTCCCACATTCCCACATGGTGCGGCAGACCTCTCCTGCCTCGCCAGCT
Organism: Scalopus aquaticus; assembly: GCA_004024925.1. Classification (NCBI taxonomy): domain Eukaryota; kingdom Metazoa; phylum Chordata; class Mammalia; order Eulipotyphla; family Talpidae; genus Scalopus; species Scalopus aquaticus. Next base: position 6,627 of record PVIJ01008796.1, read on the forward strand.
GCTCCCCTCAGCAGTGTGTTTCTGTCGATCTGCCTGTTCTGCTCCCCACTGTCTCTGGTGAACCCTCTCGCCGCCCCACGCCTCTGGCCTGTACCCCAGCTTGTATGCATAAGTAAATAAATCTTAAAAAAAAAAAAAAAAGAGCTCTGCAAAACTAGTGTCTGGATCTGGGATCCCGGGAACCCAAAGGAAGAGGCGCAATTAAGAACAAGTCACAAAAGGGTCGGCTCAGCAAGGATTGGACAGTCTGTATTTACCAACCATGCGTTTATATACTTGTGCTTACCTAAGCAATTACCCACAAGTCATTGTTACAGTAACAATTTTGTTATGATATTCTAAATTCCCTGTAAGGAAGCAGCATTTGTGGTAAGAGTGAAAATACAGACATTGTTTACAAGAGCATAACTAGCAACATACTAAAGAGGCAGTCTCTGACTGTGCCCTGCCTTTGGGTCTGCAATTTGATTGGATGTTGACACAGGTCTACGGTTATTCTAAGCATAAGCTGCGGCTGGCATAAGCAAGATCGTCATGCGGGCCGTGCCGCCACACCGACTACCAAGTGCTCTGCCCTTGGGAGGGTCACACTGCCTCGGTTATGCCAAGTGTTACACTGGCTTGGTTATGCCAGTGCTCCCAACAAACTAGTTTTACTTCAAATCGTATCTGGAATGCTTGCCTGTACCTGAACATGCATATGCATATTCAGACATTAACTATTATATTCAAATGCTTAATTTTATCATTGGCACCATTGTACTTTTCAGGTATGAAGGAATCCATGAGATCCCAGGTCAGTGATGAAACAGCTCAAAGAGGCTAGCCTTGCCTTCAAGTATATGTCCCATGATTTGGTCTTCTAAAGTCTGTCTGACAACAAAATCAAAGTCAGAAAGTTAATTTTTGTTTTGTTTTTTAAAGATTTATTTATGCATACAAGAACTGGGGTGTAGGCCCGAGGAGGGAGTGTGAGAGGATTCACCAGAGACAGAGTGGGGAGCACAACAGGCAGACTGACTGAAATAGACTGCCAAGGTGAGCAGCAGGCAAGACAGGAGAGGTCTGCTGCGCCATGTGGGAATCTCCTTAGCTGGGGATCGAACTCATGCCACAGCGGCTGCCGATAGCTTCATAGGCTGAGACTTAACCCCCTGTGCCACCAGGGAAGCTCAGAAAGTTAATTTTTGAATTGAACACCAAAACCAAAGTATATTTCATTGCACAAGTAATGTTTTCTTGTCGTAAAAATTTAGATCAAGTGAGTATTCCCTAAGTCTTTATAGAAGGGAAATAAGCAAGATAAAGGGAATCTATACAATTTGAGAGTTCTTAGGTAGAGTATAGCCAATACTGGAATGTGACCCCAAAGATAGAGTGAGAAAAGGTAGCCCCTGAAGTGAAATGAGCTGATCTCTTGATTGTAAGAGGGTGTGGGCTGCCAGTATGAAAGAGAAGACAGTGACTACTCTTGACCCATATGTTTAGGAGGAAGACAAGAAGGGGCTAATGCATACTGAACATCTAACTCATGGCAATCACTGAAACAGATCATTAATCATAAATTGTGGGACCAGTAAATAATGAAAATGTGGGACTCCTATTTAAAAAGTTATTTAGGGCCTCTCTGGTGGTGCAACAGGTTGAGCGCAGCGTTGTGTAGCTGTCGGTGGCTGCAGCGCAAGTTAGATGCCGGAAGGGGGAGATTCCCACATGGTGCATCAGACCTCTCCGGCCTCGCCTGCTGCTCCCCTCAGCAGTGTGTTTTGGTCGATCTGCCTGTTCTGATCCCTGCTCAGTCTCTGGTGAATCCTCTCACCACCCCACACCTCTGGCCTGCACCCCACTTGTATGTAAAAATAAATATAAATCTTTAAAAAAATAAAAAGTTATTTAGAGCATCAAGATTGCAACTGTAGAGAGTTAAGCCAATGATGGGATCTCTGAGTTCAAAGCACTGAAAACTGTGTTTCCATGAAACTGACTTTGTTCATTGGACACTGGTGCCTTCAAGAAAACTATGTAAATAAATGTGTTCTCCTTCCCCTTCCAGAAAACCGAGACTGGGAAAAGTTTAACTATTTTGTCCAAATTTATGTACCTTAGAAAGGACAAAAATTGTGTGTGTGTGTGTGTATCTATGCATATTAAGTAACATGTGACATATGCATTATCTTTATCATATGATGAACATTACACTATATAACATATAATTACAACATATAACTATATGTGACTTGAAACTAGCCTTTTTTATTTTATCATAGGATTTGTAAAGGCTTACAAAGCGAAATAGAGTTATTAGACATACTATCCTAAAATAAATTTCATTGCTTATATGGTCTTTATCTCTCACTGCCACATGGCATGCCCCTTTCTTTGATAGTCCAGTGCATGTCTCTCTGGGTCATTTCCTAAGTCAGTGAGGCTGCACGTGCAGTGGGAGGAAGACCTGGCCCTACCATGTTAAATAAGCACAGTCATCTTGTGCCTTTCCTTGTTAGTGTAGACTTGGGACTCCATGATGGCTTCTGGAATTCTGTCTCACTGGCTCGTGGTGATGAGGCTGCCCTAATGACTGTTGCGAAATCCCATAGTGCTTGCAAAGCTTACTTTCTGCCACTTTTTCTTTTCTGGTTTGTAATACCGTGTAATGTACATGTAATATCTGCTTTGTAATATCACCCGCAGGATGTATCCATGAGTCAGGAGAGCCTGTACACCTGGCGGGGTGGGGGAGTAGATGAAAAGGGGGCATGCTGTAAATAGCATGCAAGTTTCCTCTGAACAAATTAGGCCCTCTGAATTGTAAAAGTGAGCAAATCTAATTTTAGTGAACAAAAGAAGCTGGGAGATGCTGAGTGTAATTTTTATGTAAAAATAGGAAGTCCCCAAAGACATCTCTGTTTAAACAGATGAAGGCAAATTACCAAAGTCATCTAAATTGAGAAGGTTGATTTATGCGTTTTCTATTGTACCCTTCAACAACAAAAGCTTTTCCTGTTTCCAAATAATATGCATTTGGAGTGAAGTTTCACTTTATGCAGCAAGAAGGGCTGAGAGAAGAGACAATCCAAGGCAGTCTTGTAAAGAAACTTTCTTTTTTTGCCTCCAACACAGCTCCTGCCAAATGGGCTGTCCAGCTGTCTACTGTAGCCACTTTTAGCTACTTGAATTTTCATAAAAAATACAAAGTTTCAATGTTTTGTATCAGAATATACCATTACGGCTCCATTGGCACTATGTGTTCAGCAGAGTGGAGACATGAGAAGAAACAAATCAAATTCCACTTGAAAATAGACAACTCAGTTTATGAATAAGAATCAGCCTTTTTAGTAATGATTTTGATGCAGTGGCTCTCCCAGGATTCTCAGTGCTTATTATAGTTTACTTAAACCTTTCAGTGTGCAAATCTCTTTAAGATCAATCTGAATTGGTAGCTACTAACAATGTAGTTAAACGATTGTCCTATTTAAGACAATTCACTACTTGCATGGTTTTCATGGGATTTCTTCTTACTACTCTTTTCAGTTTTCTAATCAATTTTAATTTTTAAAGTAATCTACAGTTAAGGGTGAAGGAACTTTTTTTTTTTTAAAGATTTTTTTATCTATGCATACAAGCTGGGGTACAGGCCAGAGGCATGGGTCAGTGAGAGGGTTCACCAGAGACAGAGCAGGGAGCAGAACAGGCAGATCAGAAATACACTGCTGAGGGGAGCAGCAGGCAAGGCAGGAGAGGTCTGCCGCCATGTGGGAATCTCCCTGGCTGGGCGTCGAACTCGCATCGCCGCTGCCGACAGCTCCACAGGGCAGCGCTTAACTGCTGCGCCACCAGGGAGGCCCAAGGGTGAAGGAACTTAATGACTATATCTCTTCATATATATTTGCATCTGTGTGTCTGCTTTCATCCATTAATTAATGCTTTCATCTATAAAGACACATTGACCAAATAATTACAATAGGTCTGCCCAAAAATGTCATTTTATTCAATGTTTTTTCATTATTACTGAGAACAAAAGAACAATAATCCTGGTCAGTATAGATCAAGAAGACATTAACTGAGGACCTACTTTCATTACACGTGGTTTTACTTAAAGTCTGAGTTTCCAAGGACCTGTGGAAGATGTTAAGTGGATTCTTACTGTACCTGCCATTCAGTACTCTTAACTATTGAAAACTTGCCCAACACAGTTTCTTTCCTAGAGCTTGCAGATCGTGGTCTGTGTTTGCCACTTCTGTCTTCTTCCTGAGCCTTCACACTCAGGCTTTCACCATAAGCAACTAACTATTGTGTCCTTCACATAGAACACACTGATTTCTTTTGCATTTTTAGTTTCTTTCCTTGATATAATTGTCTTTTCCTTTGGTTATTTTTATATTTTTATTGTGAAAAAACTAACGTGAGAGCTGCCCTCTTAAATGTTAAGTATACAACATGGTATTGCTAATTCTCCAAAATTGTGGAGGATCTCAAGACCTGCTTGTCTTGACTAGCGAAAACTTTATACCATTTGAGCTACAATTTACCATCTCCCTGCCCTATAGCCCCTGCAGCCGTCATCCTACTGTGTGTAGAAGTCTGACTACACTGCGTACCATCTGGTCCTTCTGAGGATCACTCATGTTGTTCCATCTCACTAGGGTATAGTATGTATGGAGTGTCATGTGTGGACGATTGTGCATTTGTGTATCTGTATACAATTTAGCCATTCATGTGTCACAGGACATTAAAGATTTACCCATATCCTGTCAATAGCAAATAATAAGGCAATGAATATGGTAGTTTATACATCACTTTGAGATGCTCATTTTAATTCTTTTGTGTAGAGAACAAGAAGAGATATTGTTGGATCATATGGTAAGATTTATTGGGTTTTTAATTTTTTTTGAGCCACCATAATGTTTCCCATAGTAACTACACCTTTTTCCTACAAACAGTGCACAAGGATTCCAATTTTTCACATTCTCACCAAGAGCTATCTTGTTTTATAATAGCCATCCTAATATGTGTGAGGTGGTGTCTTATTTTGGTGTTTTTTCCTTGAAATGTCTATTCAAGTCCTTTGCCTATTTTTTTTTTTAATTTAGTGCCTCTGGGATTTTTGATACATGTCCCGATTTTTTTTTTTTTTTTTTAGATTTTATTTTATTTGTACATACAAGCTGGGGTAAAGGCCAGAGGCGTGGGGCGGCGAGAGGGTTCACCAGAGACAGAGTGGGGAGCAGAACAGGCAGATCAGAAGTACACTGCTGAGGGGAGCAGCGGGTGAGGCAGGAGAGGTCTGCCGGACCATGTGGGAATCTCCCCGGCCAGACGTCGAACTCGCATCACCACTGCCGACAGCTCCACAGCACGGTGCTCAACCTCTGCGCCACCGGGGAGGCCCCCTTTGCCTATTTTTATTTAGGTTTTTTTGTTTAATTTTGTTTTGCTATTTTGAGTTACAAGATTTCTTAATTTGGATAATAATGCTTTGTCAAATAAATGATTTGTGAACATTTTATCCATCCCATAGGTTGCTTTCTCACCCTGGTGATGGTTTCCTTTGCTATTCACACGCTCTTAGTTTTGATGTGATGTTACTTGTAAAATTTTAATTTTGTTACATTGGCTATTGGTGTCATCCAAGAAATCATTTCTAGTTCAGTGTCATGTGTTTTCCCATTTTCTTACATGAGCTTTTTTGTTTCCGGTCCTATTTTATTTTATTTATTTTTTTTTAAAGATTTATTTATTTATGCATACAAGCTGGGGTACAGGCCAGAGGTGTGGGGCAGTGACAGGGTTCACTAGAGACAGAGTGGGGAGCAGAACAGGCAGATTGATGAAAATACACTGCTGAGGGGAACAGCGGGAGAGGCAGGAGAGGTCTGCCACGCCATGTGGGAATCTCCCCAGCCGGGCGTCGGGCTCGCGTCACCGCTGCCGACAGCTCCACAGCGCAGTGCTTAACCGCTGCGCCACCAGAGAGGACCTTCCGGTCCTATTTTATAGATTTATTTATGCATAGAAGAACTGTGGTGTAGGACAGAGGTGTGAGGGTATGAGAGGACTCACCAGAGACAGTGGGGAGCAAAACAGGTGGGTCTACTGAAATACACTAAGGGGACTGCAGTGGTGATAGTGTGATGATGCTGTGACTTAACTCCTGTGCCACCAGGGAGGCCCTGTTTCCACTCTTAAAAAAATTATATATTTTTCATCATTGTTCATTTTTGTACAAGGTTTGCTTTCTTTTCTCCACTCTTATCAAAATACTTAATCCACTTTGAGTTGATACTCAGATATATAAGCAAGGGTAACCACTCAATTTCATTCTACTGCATGTGGATATCCAGTTTTCTCAACACTATTTACTGAAACAACTGTCCTCCCCCTTGTGTATTCTTGGTAAAGATACTAAAATTCAGTTGACCCTATGGTGTGTGTTTATTTTTGTGTTTCCTGTTATTTATTGAATGCTTATTTTTAGCCAGTACTATGCTATTTTGATTGCTATAGCTCTGCAATGTATTTTGAAATCAGTATGCGTGATGCCGCTGGCTCCCCACCACCCTGCAAGATTGCTTTGATTATTTGGGGTTTTTGTGGTTCCACATGAATTTCAGGATTTTTTTTTTCTATTTCTGTTAAAAATGCCATGGAATTTTAATCAGGGTTACATTGAATCTGCATAATACTTTCCATATTCTGGCAATTTTAGCAAGATTAATTCTTGTAATCCATGAACGTAGGACTTCTTTGTGTCATTGTTAGTTTCCTTCATTGGCTTTTTGTTTTCAGTATATAAATCTTTTACTCTTTTGCTTGAGTTTATTTCTAAGTATAGTATTCTTTTGATTCTATGGTAGCTGAGATGTGGCCAGGATAACATTTTAAACATTATACACAATTTGGTCCAATACAACCATTGTAAAAACTATTAGTACCGAAAATACTGTAACATTAATGGTTATACTCCCAAATCCATTACATTGGTTTTATCTTCTTCATTATCAAGTAATTTATTTAACAAATATTTATTAAGTAGCTGCTGAGGTTAGTTCTGTTAAGTTTTAGAACAAGGCTTCTTTCTTCATGTCTGATTTTGGGGAAATGGCAAACACAAAATAAAAATAAGCACAATAATTATAAAATAAACACAATATTCAAGTGGGAAGTAGCTGGAAAAGCTAATCCTAAGAGGTAGTAGCTTTCAAATAGAAATAATAAAATGGAATAAGTAATGGGTTCAGTTATATCCTCTACCAAGAAAATAAGGGAAAAGGTCTCCCTAAAATAATCATGTGAGTGATAAAGGAAAGAAATAGGACTCAAGGAGCATATTTATTTATTCCAAAGAACTGGCCAGTGGAAATAGGAAAAATTATTTTTCATCAAGAAAACAATTGAGGGGCATCCCTGGTGGCACAAGGGGTTAAGTCTCAGCACTGCGAAGCTATAGGCAGCCACTCCAGCATGAGTTCGATCCCCAGCCAGGGAGATTCCCACTTGGAGCAATAGACCTCTCCTGTCTCTCCTGTTCTCCCCTCAGCAGTGTATTTCAATCAATCCGCCTGTATTGCTCCCCACTCTGTCTCTGATGAGTCCTCTCACTGCCCCCCCCCCACCTCTGGCCTACCCCCCAGCTTGGATGCATAAATAAATAAATCTTTAAAAAAAAGCAACAATCGAAATATGTTTCAGAGATACAGGTTGATTCTTTAATTAGCTGAGTTGTTCACTGGTGAGTTTGTTGTCACTAGAACTGTAAAAAGACCAAAATAAAGGATTTTATTCACGTTTAGTTGCAAATTATTGGAGACTATTTGTCATTGGTTATGATGGTCGAGAAAGGGCACGGAAGAAAATGTCCCTGAAAATAGCAATGCTAAAAGCTAATTTTAGGCACAGTTAGGAAATAGTCCCAGTATGGATCATGTTTGGAGTCTATTGTTTTGGTTTTTGTTTTTTCTTTTTCCAAATTCAATTATCTACCAGGTATAATCTCTTTTTTTTCCTGTTCCTATTCTATACCCTATTCTGGTCACATCTACTTAGCCAATGAAATGAATTGGTGAGTTGCTTGGCTTTTATAGCATTGCCCTTGTGGTCTTTTCTTTTGTTATAATCATATTAAGCAAATTACTCCTTTATAGAAACCATTACTTTATTATGACTATTTACCTTGATCAGGAAATAATCAAATTATACTATCAAAGGCACCCAAATGAATTTGAATAAAGGCCTCATACATGTTCAAAATGGAACTGATTAATGCAAATCAATGGCATATTTATGTAAAGTTGACTAAACAGGGTGTCTGTGTTAGATCATTAATCATGCAAGTCTTATGCCTAATCTGGACTTGTTCTTGCTACAGCATTAGGTCAGTGACATGTTACTAGTATCCATTGAAGTTCAGGGATCTCTTGAAGATATGTAAGATCATTTTATAACATGAGAATTTAGAAAGACAACAAAAATTGTTAATAGTCAAGCAACATTGGTAATAATACTGTCATTTAAATAATTGATAAAATATATGGTGTGTTAGGAATTCTGGTGTTAATTTTTATTGGTTTATTACTAAAGACTGATCAAAAAGTTCTTACAATAATCTAAAAATGTTATGTATAGTTCTTTTTCTAGTTCACATTATTTTATTATTATTATCTTTACCTGAATCTATCATAATTCTTTTGTTTGTTTTCCCTTTGATCCATAATGAATTATTCATTTCTCTAATCAATTGCGATAAATTGAGATACTTCAATAAAATTCTTTATTCAAAACTATAATACAGCAGCATTCTACATGACTGCTTCTTAGACTATCTCTCAATAAAAGGCATGAACATTTTCTCAAACTATAATTAATGAAGAGGTGTTATTAGTAAGTAAAATTAATTCGATCCAGTTTTTTGAGGATCTAATGATGCAGAAAAGAGTTGACAGCTGGGCAGAATTAATTCAAGCCTCAGCTCCGGGGCAAAAGCCTGGGTTTCAGTTTTGCACATTAAAGTATCACATTAGGCAGAACTAAAATGGTCTTTGGAAAGTTTGCTTTTTTGAAGGGGAGGGTTGTTTCTGTCAGGCAGCTCAGAAATTGAGATCCAAAGCTGTGTGTCACAGAACACAGGAAAGCATGTGAGCTTGGAAAAGTTCAAGTAGATGTTACAAATCAACTGCCTCTGCCATCTTAAGATTTTACCTTATTCTTTGGAAATACCTAATTTTGAGTAGATCTTTCTGTGATTAGGTATGCTGGAATAAGGTAACTGACTTTTGCTCTATGACTAAATGAATTGCCCTATTTCATCGAAGTAAATAAATGATTTGCCTGAAATATTTTGGTGTTTTGGTCAAGTTGATGTTACCTTCATCTTTCTCTATTTATATATATGTTTTTTTTTAATTGAAGTAACATTAGCTTACAACATATAAATTTAAACTCTTGGTACAGAATTTGAATAATGGATGGTCATGCTTTTTCTCTTCTTAACCTATGGCATCAGCAGGGATCACATTTAAATTCATTTATTTAAATTCTGCTAAATGAATTGTGCTTTCCTGTTGTAGCAAACATTATGCCAATTTCTGAAAGTTGGGGGAAAACAATCACAGTCCATAGCCCAAGAAACTTAGTCATAGGGGTTAAGAAATTGTCTTACTAACAACTCTTTAAGTCCAGAAATATCATAACTTCAAATAGAATACTCAGAATCTCATGGTGACTGTGTGTCAGGAGTGCCTATACTCGGTGGCTCTGACTTGGGACCTTGCATAGACTGCAGGCAGATGTTGACCAGAGGGACTGACAAGGACCCCTCATGGATGGAAAGATGGTGATGGTGGTGACTTTGCCTTGGTTTCTCTCTTCCCCTACCTCTTGACTGAGCTACTTGAGTTTCCTCACAGCACACAGTTGGTTTCTTCCATGGAAAGTAATTTAAGAACACATTGCATAATTAACTTTGGCTTTGATGAAGTAATCTTAGAAGTCATATGCCCCTATTTACTTGGCATTCATTTGGTGTCCCGAGAATCAGCATGAGTTAGCATGGGAGTAGGTTACACAGGAAGCAAGGCCCTCTGGGACATCTTAGAGGCTGGCTACCACAGAAATCAAAAGCCTGCCATTATAGAACAGTAGATCAATGCCACAGTGACTTTATATGCAAGGTAGAACATCATCCAGGAAAGAATAATAGTCATAATTATATCTGAAGAAATAATACAAATTCTAATTTCCTCAGGAAGATGAAGTCTGAGTGGTCAGTTTTTAGACATGAATGTTAATTTTTCCTGTTCACCATGTTGCAAACATCTAAGTTTGTATTTTCAGTGATCGTTCATCCTTCACTGGAAAAAAAAATCAAACTATACAGTATTGCTAGACTTAAAGGTAAAAGATAGAACATCTTTAATATGTCCTTCAGGTGATTTTTCTGAATAATAGAAACCGCATTGGGAAATTTTTATGTAAGAACATGGTACTGAATAATATTTCAATGCAAAAAAAGATCACAAATTTTAAGTCGACAAGTAACAAAATAATGATTGGAAAAATATTCTTATTGCCCTGATTAATGTCAATAAAAATTTACTAAATCAAGGCTGAATATAACTTACAGTTCAATTGAAGGATTAGGATTTTTTTTGTGAGCATCAATACGAAGTCTAAAATCACTGGCATCTGCTCGTCAGCACTGAGCATATTTGTAGATTGTATTTTTGAGACAACTTCAACTTTCCTAAGCCTGATTTTTTTGATGATCGCTGAGTGCATTGAGGAATTTGGATTTTTTTTTTTTTTTAGTTTTAACAATAAATGTACTACTTGATTGTTTTAAAGTAAGTAAAAAGCAGAATCATATACAGCTCTAGTCTCTAAGCTATAATGAAGCTTACATATTAAAAGAAATTTAAAATGTTTCTATTGTATTGTGTATTACATTGACCTCTGTAATCACATAAGTATCTGGCCCAAGGCAGTAGTCTCAGTTTGTGCCATTAGATTGACACCAAGTTTCCGTTTTCTCACTATTCTTTCAGCGGTCACTTCTAATGAAGATGGCAGTCCATCACTTAAATATACATCGTTAGGTAAAGAATATAAATATAAAAACATTTTCTATTAAGTAGCAGGCTGATGGCACCATAAAAATGAAGAATTTTCATATTGTAAAATATAGTCAGTCATAATGGAGTACATTAATAGTTTGGCATTCTCTGAGTATTCCTTAGTGAAATAAAAAAGTTTTAATTAAAAGTGATGTTGATCACTTCAAATTTATACTTTAGAAGACACATTGTTTTCTCAGACACCATTGTACACATGAAATTGTTAGATAGATGTATAGTAGCTTCATTGCATTCCACTTGAATTCCTAAATTATTAGTGGTATTGGATTTTGGCACACAGAGAGCTTGAATTTGTGTCTGTCCATCAGTGCATGATAAGTCAGCTTTTGGCCATATAAATGTCTGTTAAGGTGCATATTTTATATTTGTTGTTGCAAAAGATTGCACAAGGATGTGACATAGAAACAAAAGGTCACCTTTGTGTTTTTTCCTCCTATGTTGTCCCATTCATAAGACTTTTAATATGGAACCCTCCGAATTTGCCCAATTTAGTTCATATTTCATTGTCTAAAATAGTAACTTCTAAGGGCTGTATTTTGTTTTCTTGTTTGAAAGCTATATTATTTCTATGTATTCCTTTAACTATTATGAATAAACCACAAAAATAATCTTAAAAAGTATTTTTGCTACTGACAACTCTAATTTCAAAGAAATTTGATTTAGAATGTAAAGATAACACGTTTCAGTCCTAAATCAGGTAATTTTATCACTCTTAATATGAAACAGTTCTTTATAAAAAATATCGATTTGTGTTAGGCGTTGATTTAGGAGAGTTTTAAAAACATGCTTAGTCAAGCAAATACATTTCAGGATTATATGATAAAAATATAAAGTTAACTGCCTAAAAATATAAATTTGGACCAATTTGAGACACATGAGACACATTTAAAGACAAAGGTATACTAGGAAAATGAACTTTTAGAAATGGTTCTTTATCATTTTTGTTCTTTAGTGTTGGACATTAATTCAGAATCTTGGAGGAAAATCTCGAGGAAATATAGAGAAATGTGTCTTCAAAGAAAGGCACAGAAGTTCTGTACCAAAGACAAATACTGGGGACTACCAGACTAACTGCGGTCCTCTAAAGAGGTAGCTATAATATTAAAACTCTTAAATTAGAGAGACAGAGCACTATCATTGCAGATAGAGTGAAGATCTAAAATAGTGCAGAAGGAATGATCATGCTTGAATCCTTAGAAAAAAGCAAAATATTAAAGGTCATTCTGACTAAAACCTTTAATTGGCACATCTAATCAGATCTTTTTCTTTCATGAACCATCCTTGAATTGAATGAAATCCCATTCCATTACAGTAGAAATGAAAACTATCCAGATTCAGCCAATCAAAAGAAAACCTCAGATATATTCACACCTAAATCTTCAATGCTTTCTTGAAGGAATTATACACAAAAATGCAAGTCAGGTGCACTGAATGGATTATACACATGAATAAAAAACACTGCCCTTGTCAGCTAGGAGGGAAACCCTAATGCTCATGACATAGAATTATAAAATGTTTAACTTACATATTTTTTTATTCTATAAACATGTCTCCTTTTTTTTAAGATTTATTTATTTAAGCATACAAGCTGGGGTACAGGCCAGAGGCATGGGGCGATGAGAGGGTTCACCAGAGACAGAGTGGGGAGCAGAACAGGCAGATTGACTGAAGTACACTGCTGAGGGGAACAGTGGGAGAGGCAGAAGAAGTCTGCTCTGCCGTGTGGGAATCTCCCCAGCCGGGCATCAAACTCATGTTGCCACTGCCAACAGCTCCACAGCACAGCACTTAACTGCTGCGCCACCAGGGAGGCCCCCATATCTCCTCTTATATCAAGGAAACAAAACAAGCTCTAGGTGAATCACAAAGGGGTGGATCAAATTTTTTTGTGATTCAACATAATAAAAATCCTTCCTTTCTTTAAGATATGCGTCTTGAAAATAGCTAAGATAATAGGCACCAACATCTCATACCCTAAATTCTGAGAATTTTGTCATGTTCAACTATTTCAACGCTAAACTAAGAGATTCTATCTGCTGCTTGGGTACTATTCTTAAACTGTTCTAGCACGTGAATCATTTCGTCTGTAGCGGGTATTGAGTAATAAAACCTAAAGACAAAAGTTCTTTATCATGCATTTTTTGTAGTCTTCCTTAACTTTATATTTCTATTTATTTTTAAATATACAAAGTTACAACAAAAGTGCTAATTGGAAAGCTTTCTTTGGGTGTGAATTTGGCAATCCATTCTGAGGGCTTGTTCAAAACCATATACTAGTAGAAAATTTATCTCAGCCTTGAAGAATATCCTTGAATGTGACAGTTACACATGTGTGGTGCAGGAGTCCTTACCTTATATAAAAGTAATTGAATGCAAATAGAGCAAAATTTTCATTTTTATTTCACATGCAATCCCTATTGCAAAAAATAACCATCCATACTCTGTAAGAAAGAAAGGTTGATATTTTTTATTTTGGATATATTTTGAAATTGAAGAAATCAAAAAATGGGTAAGTTGGGTAATAAAATGGGTAATAGTTGGCCAAGAGCATCTGTAAATTTGAATGTAAAACTATTGACTCATTCAGGGAACTCCCACTCATTCGAGGGACTCCTAGTCCATTGTCACGTTATTTCTATGAGATAGGAATCCCCTCCTGTGACAGGAGCCCCCTACTTCATAACAACAGGGCCTGATGTTATTATTAGACATTTCTAAGTGTTATTTCTTTAAATTGAGTTCTTACATCTTTTACTAACTTATGAGTGCTGTTAACTGCCTATAGAGAAATAAACAACAGATTTCAACATAATAGTCCATTTTATATTTGAAAAAAATAACTTGAAGACAACATCCATGTCACTCTTTAATTATACCTTAATTAAAAAAATTAAGTAGATTTGATTTGTTTTTCCAGGAGAAGTGAACTTTAATGTCCTTTTTTTTTTTTGAGGCTAGATATATTTTGCTAATATCATTTGTTTTTGTTGTCAAGGAAAAAAGAATCAAATAATAAATGTTAAAGTGTGAAAAATGCTGGTGTACTCATTAAAACATGATTAAATGTTTAAACTTCCAGTACATTAACAGTGACATTTTATCTTTTAAACAGTGTCAGGTAATGAAGGTCAACACAAGCAAGCATTCTGTTTTTGGCCCTTAGTTGGAAGCACACTGTACTTGGACTTCACAGCAGGGAACTGTCAGACACTGTTCTCCTCTGTGCTGCTTCTCTCTGAGTACTAGCTTGCAGCTGGCTGCAGCATATGGTAGTGTATGGAGATATTTTCTGGGGTCCACTGCCTCAATCACTATTTAATGATTAATTACCGCAGTCTGATGTCAGGGTGAGACATTCAATGCTTCAGGTAAAAATCTTAACTATAGAAAATGACAGCAGGCAGGATTTTGAAAGCTGAGCTAACTTTGTATTATATTTCTTCTGATGAATTACTCGATTTTTCTATCCACTTGTAAAGAGTGAGGTGAAAAAGACAAAATCGTCAAGTAGCAAAACGCCAACAATGACAGGGGTGGAATTCAGCAGAATAGTCTATGATTGTCAGTCACAATGAGAATAGTACAGACAGATACACAATAACTAACTCTACTGGAAACCAAGCAAACAACTTTCAATTGACATTCCTGGACATAATGGATCTGAGCTATGAAAAGTGTCTTATAACAATGTTCTAGTAAGCAAATAGGCTCAGTGATATTTTCAACCAGTGTATGATTTTACATTCCCTATACACTGCACAAAAGAGGTGGAGTAGTCTTCAGTATGTGTTATACTCAGTGATAAAGGAAATTAGTAGAAAGTCCAACTTGGTGTTAAAATTCTTGTCTGTTCTCAATAATTTCATAAAAATTTGAATCATTTTTATAGAAATTTAGTTTAAAACATGAAGCAGCAATCTGCCAGTAAATCCTAATATGAATCATGCAAGCTGAAAATTTTGGGTTTTGAGAAATTTAGATACTAATTTAAAATAATTCAGGAAGTATTAAAACTTGTCAATGAATTGAAGTAACTTTTTATACATAAAGTTGAATTGTTACCTACTAATTAAGTCATTTGGCACTTTTTCCATTTCATGTTTAATTTTCTTTATTACAATTACCTTGAAACAAGTTCAAAATATTGTTTAAAAAAGGACATACCTTTAAAAATTGTGTTCAGTAGCAGTTACTCAATGGTACCAGTCAACATCCTTGGCATGTAGCTTGGCAATGAGCTAACAGACCATAGAAAAATTTTGCATGTAAAAACAATTACTTGAGTTTTATCAGAATTGCAATGGCCATTTGTTGAATGGATTCTAGGAGCATTTTGCTCTGAAATGCTATTACTCAGAAGAGCCATAAAACAGTTTCTCTTGTTAGGTGCACAAGAGAAGAAGGATGTGGAAATTAGTAAAGGAAATGATTTGGGGCATACCTGTTTTACAGGATTCTCAAGAGAATCATGGTATAAAGTTGAGAATTACAGATATGTGTTCATCTTGATTCTTGTTGAAATGGCCACGTGGTCACAAGGTAGGCAAGCACAATTCCTAACCACAAATACAAAAAAAAAAAAAAAAAAAAAGCACCAAACTCACTCAGCCTATTCAAAACCCCCAAAAGAGAGCATTCTAATTTCATTTAGTTGATCTGGCATATTTATATCCCCAATTTAATGAAGTGTAAGAGTCAAACTAGTAGTGTTAACATGAGTTAACACCACAGCTTTGATTGTTCACCATCCAAATAGCAAAATTTCCTAATACCATTTTATGGGACTTAAAAGACATTAAACTAAATATGATTCCTGCTTCATATAATGGTAGAATAGTTTTCCTTATACTGTATATATGCAAATACAATATCCCATCTCAACCTCCAGTGCCCATAGTAAGTTATCCTTACAGCTTAGATTGAATAACTATTATTGGTTTGCATGCTTCTAAATCTTGGATTTTGTGTAACTAAGACAGAGCAAAGCTTTCAAAAAATAGAATAATGCCTTCTACACAAAACCATCTTGTTTAAAAGCTTTGTCTCATTATGCGAAGCATCCTTACCCAATTGAAATAAATTTATAATACATGCTGAAGACAGTGCCCGCTAACTGAAAATTACGAGGGAATCTTAATGTCAAATGTTTCATATATTTTTCACTTCCTCAGTGAATGCTGAGTTGGAGGATGGGGGATTTTGAAGAAAAGGAAATTCCTGTCCTAAAAGTATAAACTTCTATGAGTATATACTGTAAGGCTTCAATTACTAGCTTTTAAGAGCAGCAGTCAATGTATAAATCATTACTTTGTCAGTCACTCAGGAATCCCCAGATTACAGAGCTCTCTTACAGTTAGGCATATCAGTGTCTGTAACTCAGAATTCCTGGGATTTCTTGTCAGGTTCATTTGTTTCCGTCAAATTAGTTGGTGTACCCAGAATTATGTAAGGCAAGTTGATGAAATAAACACAAGGGTAAGGCCTTAATATGTAGGTGCAGATACGCCTTCAGTTGTAGGAAAAGCTCCCCTCCACCCACCCCTTGTGAGATGCTCAGTAAACATTTCTTTATGGCTTTCTCCACTTTTTTCCCTGGTGATAGCCATGACATATTTTATAGAGGTGTGTTCTTTAATGCACTGATGTGTAAAATAGGTTTACTGTGCTCAAAGCTGTTCTTTAATGGTGAGACAGTGTCACAAACACTTTACTATAATGATAGACAAAACTCAGCTTACCCTGCCTTTGGGTACAAATCACAAGTGATGGTACAAACGCAACTGTCCAAACTCCTTTTTCCTTTGTCTCATGGGTAGACTATCTTGTAAAATGTCCATGAGCTCTGACAGGACCTGGGAATCTCTTTTTCTTTCAGGCCTTTTCCACTATTCCTTACCACTTACTTGGAAGTGGGAACAGTATATCTTTTGGATGTAAATGAGATGAAAAGCTATGACCCTGTTTTCTGAGTGTTAATGTGAGCCTCCTTTCACACTCTAGTTTCACTGAATTGTATTGCATGGTGTCAGAATTTAAATGTATTCAGCTACTCCGTGTATAACATTTACATTTAATATTTAATAGAAATCAAGTGTTTAGAAATCTTCTCATGAAAATTTAATCAGTGATTAAAAAAATATCTAGAATTAGCCAGTGGAAATAGGATAACAGAATTGATAGGGATAAAAACATGCACGTTCTTTTGTTTAAGTAGAGAATAAGTATACATATACCAATTTTCACCAGGAATTTCTGAATTTTTGAAACTGTTAAGTATTAAGGGCTAAAATAAGAGTCAGAGTATAGGGAAAAGAGAATATTTTTATGAGGAGCATATTTTGGGGGGAAGGGTGGTCTGTAAGAAACCTTCATCTAGGTTAACGAGATGGGGTGCTTCCCGGAAGTTCCATACTCTATCTTTAGGGGACATAGTAAACTAGGATCTGACTTATGCCTAGAAATCTAGAAACCAGACAAGAACTCTTAGTCCTGGAGTAGGGACTACCACTGCAGTGCGTGAGGGCTGGACTCGGCCCTTTGGGGCTGAAGATGCAGGTGTTTGCATGCCCCATGCGAGGGGGTGCTGTCTTACCGTCATCTTGGAGTCCCTCTAAATGGGCTACCTAGAGGGCAGTAAGGTCTAGAAGATAAAAGTTGGGAAAGAAATTCTAGGGGATGAGAAAGGAGCCCTTAGCACTTCTGCAGATGGGGTCTTCTGGGAAGCCGTCAAAGAGCCCTTGCAAAGGAGGAGTCAGTTTTAAACATCACCAGCCTCAGATCACACAGTTCCTGGGGGCACCATCTACAAGAAGCTTTTCCTTTGCCCTGTCCGTTTTCTTTTCTGACCTTTAAGTACTCCAAATCATCTAGGAAAGTGGTTTATTAGGGTTGAATGAGGTTTAAAAAAGGAGCTCAAGGTACAGACCTGAGGGTCGTTTCCATCTTTCATGGAGACACTCAGAAATGTTTCTCTACTTGGACCAGAAGTCTTTCAATCCAAGTACATAATGACAGTATTTAATGAATCATGTGACGTAGAATGAGGATAGAGAGGGTGGGGGAGCGGCGACAATGCACTATGGTGGAGGACTGGGGGCGCCGTACTCTCTTCGGTGCCCTGCAAGATGAATTTTAAAGTGTAATGAGCATCATTTTTGCACACTTGAGCAATTATAAGTGCATAACCATACTCTCTTCACAATTTTCAGAATACTTAGGATCAGTTTGCTGTGGGCATCTAGATAACAGCCTTTGTGTGCCATAAGCATATTTACCTCCCCTTTTTTCTAGATGGGAAATGCAGCACACAGAGATGTTTTCCAAATATGAATGGTTGGGAAGGAACAATAAATTCACTGGACCAAACTGAAATAAGCTAGTTTGTGACCTATGCTCTAAAGTCTATCTAGGCTCTAGAGCCAGTAAGTTACTGTGAGAAAAAAGGTATAATACCTTAATTTTATTATTTGATTATATGAAGCACCAATGTTAATAAAAATCTAGTATAAGTTGTATTATAAAATCAAACAGGCCATTTGCTAATTTGTCAAATAAGTAGTATACACTAAGTATGTATAAGTGAAGCAAGACTAATTAGAATATATTAAAGTTAACTGCTCAAAATTATGTTTTTACTTTTATTATTTTAAAACACTTTTAAACTGTTTACATTAAATACTTTTTAATGCAAACAATTTTTTTAGTAAGATAGTATGGTTTCTATAAATTGACTTCAAAGAAAGAAAAATAATTCATGGGGACACTCAGCATGTTTCTCTCATTGCACCAGAAGTCTTGCAAATCCAAGTAAATATCAAAAGTACTTAAGAAATCTGTAGAATTGAGGACATCAGAGGGGGCCAGAGAGTGGGAAAAGCAAAATGGGGAAGGGGCACAGTCAACTGTGAGGATTGTGGGTGTCTTGGTGCTGTGTGTGTTGTGGTAAGATGTATCTGCAGGAGTGTGATCCTACACCTCATTCAGTGTTGTAAGCCAGTGTTACTGCAGAACAAAAAAATCATGATTTTCATTGGTAAATTCTAAAAAACTGTTAAATTAGAGAAATTTGTTACTGAGTTAAGTAAAACAGGCAGATGTTTGCATCCAATGTATACCAAAACATAGTAATTTTAACATTCTTAATTTTGAGGGCAATCCATAGCTAAGTAGCATTGAGTCAATGTACTACTCTGTTAAAAACCCAATCTGACTTCTAGAATTTTTTAATGTAAACTGACTTTAAACCAAGATAAGTGGGGAATATGACTTGTACAAAAACTTTAAAGAAGTTATCAATTTCTTGAGAAAATAGGCAATATTGCCAAGCATTTGGAAGAGCAACAGTTAAGTTTGGAAATTCAGTGTTGAATGGGGGAGGGGAAAGCCTGAGATCTACAATAGGTATAACTTTTGTAAATTAAGCCCAAATACACATGAGAGAAAACTATTTACTTCACATGAATGGATGCATATCCAAGGATATGTTTAAAGTGGTATGTTACTTGGGGGAGTGGTAATGATTGGGTCATGATGGATGATACAAGGGAAATATTTTAATGCTAAAGGCTTGATAAACTAATGAAAATAAAATGGCATGAACTGAAGAATGTGGTTAACTCAGCAATATGCCCCTGAGATATAATGCAAAAAACAAAGATTTAGTGTTATGTATTTGGATACAGAAAACAGTTCAAGTTGTATCATTAAAGAGTCATAAGCATCTAGTTAGTGTGTTTATTTCTGTGTACATGTTAGCTTTTATCTTTATACTATTATTATACCATTATACTATTATTATATATTCTTTAACCTGTATTAGTTTTATTTCAGATTCAGATCAAAAGTTTAATTTAGTGTTTCAACATTTTTAAGGGTTCTTTATTAATTTTTAAGCGCACCAACAATTTTTTTTTTGTGCTAAGACATTGCTTCCCAAATTTAAGTCAGTTGGCAGAACTGAGATATTAGAAAAAATTTGCTCTATCAGCACCCTTACAATGTGTACACTTTTTTCTTAATTTTTCTTAATATATTCACAATGCCAATACATGTATTTTAAAATGAAAATGTCACTATCATGTATAGAAATACAGTATTGTTTGCCATAAAATCATATATAGATAAATACAATGAAAAATAATATAAATAATATATTGTTCAAGTTTTTATATAAACTAAAAATCTTTAATCATGCTACAATATAAATCCCTCAATGATTTGAGGGAAACTGTTTAGAATCAGAAAGTAATGAAATTAAGGTGATTCTGTTCATTATTACCATAGATGGAGGTGAATATGATCTTCTGTATTAATAAATAGCTACTTTTTGTTGTGATTTTAGCAACCCTAGATATCATCATACACATATAAAAGTAATCAGAATGATCAAATTTTCACCTTCTTTGATAGGGCTCGAAATTTTCAGGACAATTCACAGTTAATTTGTTAAAAATCATTGAGACAGCACTACTAAATTGTCAAGAAGTTTGCTTTACTTCTGGAATTTTTAAAGGTAGATCTGACTTTAAACTGAGATAACTGAAGAATGACAGAATTAGTGTATAACTGAATCATGCAAATTTGTGGTTTTGATTTTCAAAAGTTATCTGTGTCATCCAGATTTTCTTTTCTGAATATAGCAATATTTTTTAGAATGTTACTCTTATGTGGTTGGAAAAAAAATATTGAGACCTAATAAGTGACCCTGTGAGTCCTCATCAGTCACATATCTAAACGGTAAACTAGTGCTCAGTTCTTTCCATTTGTATAACAAATATCTTAGCATGACATAGCCCATCTTCACAATTCCTGCATTGGAAACATTCCAACTTCACATCTGCACAGATGGCCTAACTGATCCCTCGCTGGTAGTACCTGGTCTAGCTGAAGACCTGGTATCTTCATGATAAATCTCTGCCTCGGGAAGCTCGGACTCCCTACTGACTTGCTCAGAGCCCTGCTCTCTTAAGCCCAAAGGGGAGTTCACCTTCTAAATGACTGGAGCCCTGATAAAGAAAACACTCCAGGAGCAGACTTGACTCTCTCTGCTCCATCCCTACACCCTATGACTTGAATTTGTTAGTCACCTGGACATCATAGCTTCTAGGAATAAAGCACTATTTCTGTTCATACCTTTTCTTTTCCACTTCATGTATGCAAAATTTTCACTTTACTTTCAATATATTTGATCAAATGTTTTTGCATATTTACATATTTTCAGGACTTTTATACTCTAATTTGCCTTTAGTTTTTCAAGTTAACACTTAAGGGTGTGTATGTGTGTAAATTCATATTTAAAAAGCTAGTTTTATACCATCTTCTAAGGAGATTGCGGCTTTTTGCCTCTTGGGCATTTTTTAATGTATCTTCCACCTCATGTCTATCTGTCATATTATCTGCTTTTGATTAAATTAAATGACCAGTAAAAGGTGACCTTCTCTACTACTTTATGTTTCAAACACAAATTTGAGCTACTTTCAAAAAATTATTTTAGTTATTAGTAAATGTGCATAGGTACATATGCACAGTCATCTAGTGTCATTAATTTTAGTTCTCATTATTACTTTGAATTTGTCACTTCAAAAGTATATCATAAATTTTTGAAGTTTTCTCAAGTTAAATATCGATTCAGAGAAATTTCCATTTAATTACTTTATTAGATGCAGAAGCAGCATGTACTACAACCCAATACTCTTTCACAATAAAAACGATCAATAAACAAGAAAAGATAATTTCTTCAACTTGATAAAGACCTGCAAAATGGTGACAGCTAACATCATACTCACTGATGATCTTTTTTTTTTTTAAAGATTTATTTATGCATACAAGCTGGGGTACAGGCCAGAGGCGTGGGGTGGCAAGAGGGCTCACCAGAGACAGAGTGGGGAGCAGAACAGGCAGATGGACAGAAATACACTGCTGAGGGGAGCAGCCAGCGAGGCAGGAGAGGTCTGCTGTGCCACGTGGGAATCTCCTTAACTGATGCGCCACCAGGGAGGCCCCATTAATGCTCTTTCTATTTAAGTTCAGGAACAGGGCAAAGATCTCAATCTTACTGCTTCTTCACCATTACACTAGGTGTTAAATTCACTGTATCCTGGAAATGAAAAGAAAGAAAAGGCATTCAGAATAGAATGGAAGACTGAAATCTAACTTTATTCACAAAGTTTATGATTATGTAGAAAAAGCTAAAGGTAGTGTGTAGTTATATTAGTATACTTAACAAACTCTAATAATAATTGGTGTAGTGAGATCACAAGATTGAAATGGAAAAACTAACTGTACTTCTGTATAGTAACAATCCACTCTAGAAAAATGAAATTTTAGAAGGTATGCCATTCAGAGTGGAATGAAATACTTAGGAGTGAAATACTAAATTTAAAAAGTATTGACTTTAACAAATGAAGTTCATTATTTACATCTCGAAAACTGCAGGCTGTTGCTGAATGACATTTAAAAAGATTTTAAAAAAAGATAGACACTTTATTTTATAGATTAGAAAGTACTTGTAAGATGAGAAATCCCTCCAACTGATTTATAGATTCAATGCAGTACCTATTAAAATCCCAGCAGATCTTTTGATAGAAACTTATAAGCAAAACTGAAATTAATTTGGAATTACAAAGTACCTAAACTAGCTAAAACAATTTCTATAATTTGAAAAAATTTGAAGGACTGTCCTTCCTAGGTCAAAATATTGTTTAGAGCTACTGTAATTAAGATTATGTGGTATCAAGACAGCAGATAACACAGATCACTGAAACAACTGAGAGTCCCCAAATAAAGTTACAGTTGTGATTGGTTGATATTTTATTAAGCAGTCTTCAGCAAGTAATGCTGCCACAATTGGATGTATATGTGTAAAAATATTAATTTGAGCTATTCATTTACAGAATCTACAAAACATGAAATAGATTATAGACCTACATATAAAGGTTAAAATTATAAATTTTTAAAAAAATAAAACTTTAAGGCTTCTTCATAATCTTCAGAGTTCTTAGCTACAACATCAAAAGTATGATGCATAAAAGAAAAATTATAATCTCTACTTAAAATTAAAAACCTGTTCTTCAAAATATAATTTGTGAATAAGTGACAATCTATAGTCTTGGAGAAACTATTTGCAGATTATTTTATCTGATAAAGAACGTGCATGTGAAAGATAAAGGAGTACCTACGGAAAGCTGTATGGCGATTCCTCAAACTACTAAACATGGAGCTTCCATATGACCCAGCAATACCACTTTTGGGAATCTACCCAAGGGACACAAAAACACTAATCCAAAAGGATACATGCACCCGTATGTTCATTGCGGCACTGTTCACAATAGCAAAGGTATGGAAACAACCCAGATGTCCAAAAATAGATGACTGGATCAAGAAGATGTGGTACATATACACAATGGAATACTACTCAGCATTCAAAGAAGATAAACACAGGCAATTTGCAGCGACGTGGATGGAATTAGAGGGGATCATACTCAGCGAAACAAGCCAGAAAGAAAGAGAAAAATACCGATGGTTTCACTTATAACAGGATTATAGGGAAACCAAATAGGAGAGACACTTGGGGGGGTGGGGGGAGGGTAGGATAAGGGCACAAAATGGAGTAGAAAAGAACACAAGGGACCATGGAGATGGATCACGGGGGAATTGGCGGTGGGTTACCCAAGGGGAATACAAAATATAAAATATATAAATAACAATAAAAATATATATTAGAAAAAAAAAGAAAATGAATTTTTTGGGAAAATGAGCAAATGTTTTGAGTGAACATTTACCCAAAGAAAATATACAAATAGCTAATAAACACATTTAAAAAAGCTTAAGTAGTCATTAAGTAAATGAAAACTAGTATCACAATGAGTTTTTTCTTTATACCTATTTAATTGGTTATAATGAACAACACAGATAATATCAAGTGTTGGCAGGGATGTTTAAAAATTGAAATTTGCTCATATTTTGTTAAGAAGTATAAAATAGTTGGTTTAGAAAATAGTCTGACGCTTCCTCAGAAGGTTAAATATAATAGCCATATGACCTGGCAATTCCATTTCTAGGTGTATAAACAAGATAAATGAAAATATATGTTTGTAATAAGACTGGCTCATGAATGCTCATAGCATCATTATTCATCACATCTAAAAAGTGCAAACAATTTAAATGTAGATCAGAAGGTAAATGAAAAAAATATGTGGTATATTTATACAATTGTATACTGTACTAGATTAATAATAGGCTTGTAAGCTATGGAATTGAATGTAATTCAAAAATCCTTACAGTGTGTGTTTTTGAAATCTTTTTAAATTGAAGTTAATTTTGGTTTATAACACTGAATATGAGTTAAAGGTGTATTTACACCTCTTTAAAATCATGTCACCACATCATGCCCACCAATAAAGCACTCATTATACTGTACCATAGACCAATGACCTCCCTCTCTCTTTCCCCACTGCCTATCTCCCCCTCTAGCAACCTCAGTTCTGCAATCATATTTCTAGGGTTTGTTATGGTTTAGATTTGTTTTTCTTTATTTTGTATGTTTAAAATGCACATGTGAAAAAAGTCTTCCAGTATTTGTCTTTCTCCTTCTGACTTACTCAGTTAGCATAAACCCTTCCAGTTCCATCCACTATTGTAGCAAAAGGCAAAATTTTTATTTTTTTTTAGCTGAGTAGTATCCCATTGTGTATATCTAACACAACTTCATATGTATATGCATATATAATTTTGTTAATATTGTTTTGCATCATTGTTTATACTATAGAATTAGAGGTTTTCCCCTCTTCAAGCAATGTTGCCATAGAGTGCAACACCAAAGAACCCATAGTCCACTACCAAATATCTTTGTGCTCCCTCCTCCTCTGTTCTCATCCCTTCCACACTCCCTCCCCTGCCCCCTCTAATTTACTCCCATTCCACAGTCAGATTTCAAGACTTAGTTCTATAGTTTGTTATAACACAACTTTTTTATCGCTGCCTGTCTTTGGACACTTAGGTTCTTTCTATAACTTGGCTATTGTAAAGGTGCTGCAATGAACATAGGAGTTCAGATAACCCTTTGAATTAGTGTTATTGCATCCCTTGGATGAAACTCACAAGTAGAATTGCTGGATTATTTGGCAGATGTATCGTTAATATTCTGCAGAACTTCCATACTGTTTTTATTGGAGATAATGCAATTTACATTGTACACCAACAGTGGACAAGGGTTCCATTTTCTCAACACCAAGAACACTAGTTTCTGGGTTTTGTTTGTTTCGTATGGGCTGTTTTCACAGGGTAGAGGTGGTATCTCTCATTATGATTTTGATTTGCATTTCTCTGGGAAGTGATGATGGGCTTTTTTTCATGTGACTGCTATCAGTATGTCATCTTCGGAGAAGTCTGTTTAACTCATCCATCCAATTTTTGTTTGGGTTAACTTGTTATCCTTTCAATGAATTATATGAGCTCTTTGTACATATTGGATATTAGCCCCTTTTTAGTTATAGGATGTTCAGATACCTTCTCCCATTTGTTAGTGTACCTTTTCGTTTAAATGATTATTTTGATGGGCAGAAACTTTTTAGGTTGATATAGTCTCATTTGTTTATACTTTTGTTTCCTTTGCTGTTGCGGTCAAGTCCCCAAAAACACACCTGAAGACAATGTTCCTGAGTCTTTTGCTGATGTTTTCTGGTATATATTTTATGGATTCAGGTCTTAAGCCAAGTCTTGGATTCATTTTTACTTAATTATTGTATCTGGTGTGAGATAGTGGTCTGGTTTCATCTTCTTGCATGCAATTATCTGATTTTCCCAACATCATTTGAATATATCTTCCTTTCTCCATTGTGTGCTCTTGACTGTTGTTGTAGATTAACTTTCCATATAAAAATCAGTTCATTTCTGAGCTTTCAGAGCCATTCTTTAGCCCTCTGTGTCTATTTTTAGTTCATTACCTTACTGTTTTGAGACCTATAGTTTAATAGAATAACTTACAATCTGGGAGTGTGATACTTCTCAAAATTTTTTTCGAGATTGCTTTGGCTGTTAGGGGTCTTTTGTGATTCCATATTAATTTCAGTAATGCTTTTTTTTTTTTGTCTCTGAAGCATGCAATTGATACTCCAGTAGAGATTGTATTAATTTCTATATATTTTGTGTAAAGTGTCCATTTTAACAATGTTAATTCTTCTGATCCACAAGCAAGGAATAGCTTTCCATTTCCTTCTGTCTCTTCTATTTCTTTTAACAATAGTTTTGTGTGTGTTATGCACAGCTAACACACGCACAAGTGTTTCACCTCCTTTGAGGTTTATTCCTGATATTTTATTCCTTTTGATGCAATTATAATGGGATTGATTTTTTTAATTATTTTTTAGATCATTAATTGCATATAGGGAAGCCACCAATTTTATAAACTCATTAAATTGATTCTGTAGCCTGATACTTTACAGATTGTTTCTAATATTACCAGAGTCTTGAGGGTTGTTTTTTTTTTTTAAAGATTTATTTATTTATACACACAAGCTGGGGTACAGGCCAGAGGCATGGGAGGGCAAGAGGGTTCACCAGAGACAGAGTAGGGAGCAGAACAGGCAGATCACAAATACACTTTTGAGGGGAGCAGCGGGCAAGGCAGGAGAGGTCTGCCGCACCATGTGGGATTCTCACCGGCTGGGCGTCGAACTCGCATCACACGCTGCTGACAGCTCCACAGCACAGAGCTCAACCACTGCGCCACCAGGGAGGCCCTTGAGGGTTGTTTTCTAAGTATATTGTCATGCCATCTGCAATTAGTGACAGTTTAGCTTCCTCTTTTCCAAATTGAATTTCTTTTATAACTTTCTTTTGCCTAATTACTCTAAAAGGACTTCCCATATTGAAAGTGGACACTCATGGGCCTCCGTGGTGGCACAGCGGGTTGGGCGCAGCACTGTGGAGCTTTTGGCGGCTGTGGCGCGTGTTCAATGCCCGGGCAGGGAGATTCCCACATGGTGCAGCAGTCCTCTACTGCCTCGCCCGCTGCTCCCCTCAGCAGTGTATTTCAGTCGATCTGCGTATTCTGCTCCCCACTTTGTCTCTGGTGAGCCCTCTCACTGCCCCACACCTCTGGTCTGCACCCCAGATTGTATGCAAAAATAAATCCATAAAAAAAAAGTGGACACTCTTGTTTTTTACCTGAGTTTAGAGGAGTTTTCATTTTCTCAATATTAAGGCATGTATAGTTTAATTATGTTTAGGCATGTTCCTTTTATCTTTATTTTTAAGAGATTTTACCACCTAAGAGAGAGACACTCAGCGGGTGAGGGGGACGGGGGCGGGGCAGGGGAGGGTAAAGGCACAAAATGGGATAGAGAAGAACACGATGGAGATGGATCACGGGTGAGCTGGTGGTGGGTTGCCCAAGGGGAATACAAAATGTAAAAGATATAAATAACAATAAAAATATATACATTAAAATAAAAAAAAAGGGCCTCCCTGGTGGCGCAGTGGTTGAGCGCTGCGCTGTGGAGCTGTTGGCGGCACGCAATGCGAGTTCTATGCCTGGCCTGGGATCCCCACGTGGTGCAACAGACCTCTCCTGCCTCGCCCGCTGCTCCCCTCAGTGGTATATTTCTGATCTGCCTGTTCTGCTCCCCACTCTGTCTCTGGTGAACCCTCTCGCCACCCCACACCTCTGGCCTGTACCCCAGCTTGTATGTACCCCCCAAAAAAAATAAAAATAAAAAAGATTTTATCATAAATGGTTTTTGAATCTGTATTGATATGATCATATGATTTTTATTTTTTATAGGGTAAGCCACATTGATTAACTTGGGAGTGTTGAATCATCTTTCATCCCTGGAATAAATCCCACTTAGTCATGATGTATGGTCCTTTTAATGTATTGTTGTATTCAGTTTGCTACGATTTTATTGAGGTTTTTTGCATCTGTGTTCATCAGAAGTACTGACCTATAGTTTCCTTTTTTTTGTGATGTCCTTGGATGCTTTTGGTATGAGACTAATACTGGGCTGCTTGTACAATGTGTTTAGAGCATTACCTTCAATATTTTGGAAGCATTTGACAAGGCTGGGTATTAGTTCCTCTTTGATGGTTTGGTAAAACTTACTAGTGAAACCATCTGGTCCTATGTTTTTGGCTTTTGATTATTGTTTCAATTTCCCTTTTTTGTGATTGGTATGTTCAAGTTTTCTATTCCTGATTAGAAGATTGCGTGCTTCTGAGAATCTGGCCATTTCCTTTAAATTTTCCAACTTACTAGCATATAGATGTTCATAGTAGTCTCTTATAGTCCTCTATTTCTAAGACGTCTGTTTTTACTTTGATTTATGATTCTATTGAGTTTTCGCTCTTGTTTTTTGAGTGAGTCTAGCAAGGTTTCTCTATTTTATTTTTTCAAAGAGCCTGCTTTTAGTTTTATTGAGCTTTTGAACTGTCTTTTTTATTTCTATGTATTATTTCTGCTCAAAGTTTTGTTATTTCCTTCTTATTTTTCTTCTAGTTCCCTAACTGTATAAAATTAGATTATTTGAGCTCTTTCTTGCCTCTAGTTATAGGTTTTTACTTTTGTATAGTACTTTGTAGTACTTTTGCTGCGTCACATAGAATCTGGTTGCTATGTCTTCATTTTCATTTGTCTTTGGATTATTTTCAAAATTTTATTTTGGTTTCCTTATGACTCCCTGAAAAACCAGCCTTCCAACAAATAGTGTTAACATTCTATAATGTCCCTCTTTGTCTCTGATTATTATCTCCACCTTGGAGTGTTCTTTATCTAGTAATATTATAGCCGCTTCTGCATTCTTTTGAGTAATGTTTGGGTTACATAGTTTTTATATCTTTTTACAATTTCAAACTGCTTATATTACTATATTTTAATTGAGTTACTACTAATTAAAAAGTAGATTAAAAGTAACTTATCAATCAGCTGTATCTTGCTTATTGAGGTGTTCTCCAATATCTGTATTAACTTGTGTATTTAGACAATTTAAATTCAGTATGATTATTAACACATTAGGACTTAAGTGTGCTCTTTGATTTTTTATTTTTGTATGAAATAGGCATAATATAAATTTTATCATTTAAACCATTTTAAAGTGTATAATTCAGGCCTTCTTGTGGCCTACTGGTTAAGTCTCAGCGCTATCAACACTATGGCCTGAGTTCAATCCCTAGCCAGAGAACTAACCCACATATGGCACGGCAGACCACTCCTGTCTTGCCTGCTGCTCCCCGTAGCAGTGTAGTTCAATAAAGCTGGCCTCTTCTGCTCCCCACTCTGTCTGGTGAGTCCTCCTCCTCCACCCTCCACATCTCTGGACTATACCCCAGTTCTTCTACACAAAAGAACTGTGTAATTCAGTATAATAGATTCAATGATTATGATAGCTCCTGAATATTTTATCACCTAGAAAGAAATCCCTTAATTTTTAGGGACTAACTCATTATCTTCCCCTCCTATAGCTACTGTGCATCACTAATTTGCTTTCTAAACTGCTTTTATTACTCTGGATATGTACTATAAATGAAATCATACTATACATGAAAGTCTTGTCTGGTATCTTTCATTGAGCATAATGTTTCCCATGTTTATCCCTGCTATATCGTGTATTAGTACTTGATTCCTTTTTATGGCTGAGTTATATTCCATTGCATGAGGATGCTTCATTTCCTGTTTCCATTCTCCAGTTTATGGACATACGTTTTTATTATTGTACACAGTACTTCTATAAACATATTTGTACATTTTTTTTTCTCTAAATGCTCATTTTTTTCAATTCTCAACTTGCGACAAGGCCTTTGCTGCCATCACTCAAACAGGGCAGGAGCAGAGGCTCACAATTACTCAGTGGTGGTAGAAGTCCAGTTTTCTCACGTGCTCTCCACCATTACCAGGGGAATTTGGGGGTTTCATAACCACCCAGCAGGGAGAAAAGTCTTTGCTGTCACTCGACTTTCTCTGACATCTCCCTGGCATGGGGATTGGAATGTTCTATTATAGTCTCCCAAGGGTGGAAGTGTGGGCTTCCTACTTGGCCTTTGTTGTGACAGGTTGGGGGTGGGGGTACACTGTTTTCTTTATGTGGCAAGAAGAGGGTAATTATTGTTTAAAAGTGTCTGGATAGGTTTCCCTTTTTCATTCCTTCAGTTAAAGAAAACAAGCTTTAATTGGAGCTTTTTTAAAACCTGTACCTCTAACAGTTCCAGGCAGGTAACTTCACACTATGTCTAGAGTATATAGAGCATAAAGGAAACTCAGTCATGTTGTTCCTTGTGTCCTAAAATGTCTTGCCAATCAGCTTTCTTCACTCTACCTTTCAGTCTTACTTTTGTTTTACATATAATATCCAAACATTTTGCTATACTTAGTAAAATAGGAATAAAGGAATAAAGAGAAGTATGTCTGTTCCATCTCCCAGAGTAAGACTTCCTTTTATTACATGACAGTAATTCATTGCTGAAAGTATAAGCATATTGAAGCTCTCAGAAGTTGTCTTTTGCTTGAAATTATTATTTTTTTTTCAATTAGGCAAGTTACTTAGTATTTGACAGACTACCTCTGAATACATTCAAAT
Organism: Scalopus aquaticus; assembly: GCA_004024925.1. Classification (NCBI taxonomy): domain Eukaryota; kingdom Metazoa; phylum Chordata; class Mammalia; order Eulipotyphla; family Talpidae; genus Scalopus; species Scalopus aquaticus. The sequence goes on from PVIJ01008796.1 coordinate 37,321, forward strand.
ATGAGGATACTTGGCAAATCATGTGAAAATAGATCAATAACATGTACAGTATTTGGAATATAGATTTTGGGTTTGAACATGAAGTTTTCTGGTTCTTTTGCAGTTGCCAAAAATAGACCATTATGAAGTTGCTTGTCCTCTTTGCAAAGGAACTTCTGTTGCTAAACATAAAACCCTTCTGCATGAACTGATGGATTTGGACAGTCCTATTATGAACTTATTTTTATTAATCAAAATAATAACTTATTTGCCCAGGGATATGAAATGAGTGAAATCTATTGCTCTTATAAATCTATGATTATGTGCAATTCTTAAGTAAACATTGTTTGCTTGTACTGTTAATTTTATCAGGGATTAAAGGTCTGTATTAAGTGTATTGTAAATGAATGTTAATTATATGTAGCAATTGTTCATTTGAATAATATATGAACATGCTTTCATACATTTTAATTTGGGACAATCTGATTTTTAAGTGTCCACCACACCGTGATATGACTTGAAAAATTTTTTAAATTAATCATCCATATTGTTTTATTCTATAATCTTACTTTTTAACTAAATAAAAGTTGCTGCATCAAGTTTTAGTAGCATTAAAAATATGTCCTTGTGGAAGTTGCCATAAATGTCGACATTTTCAGCAGCATAAATTTATAGTGACACTGAATTTTTATGACACGATAAAAGTCCCTATTCATAATGACATCTACAGCTACGTTCTCACAGAAGTATAAGAATCTGTATCTTAGATGTGTGGTTTAACTTAGCTGATTTTTAACGAAAGACAACAAATAACAAATGCTTCTTCTTTCCCTAAACAAGTCAAATATATGTCATATAAATAGAAAGATTTGGTTTCGTTCCTTTAATATTTGTAGCCAAAGAATGTGTATCCTATCATTTAAGCATCCAGAGATGTCCTGGGATGTTGTGTCTTAATTCACCTATTTTTTTTTAAAATATTTATTTATACATACAAGCTGGGGTACCGACCAGAGGTGTGGGGCAGTAAGAGGTTTCACCAGAGACAGAGTGGGGAGCAGAACAGGCAGATCAATGGAAACACACTGCTGAGGGGAGCAGCAGGCGAGGCAGGAGAGGTCTGCGCGCCATGTGGGAATCTCCTCAGATGGGCATCTAATTCGCCACTGCTGACAGCTCCACAGCGCAGAGTCTAACCGCTGCGCCACCGCGGAGGTCCAATTTACCTAATTGTTAATACACTATTGAGCTAAAACAGAGAGGGAATGATGGCTATTTTATGTCAATCAGCATATTTTAAATTTATTTGAAGTTGAAAGAGACAATACTTGTGTCGGGGTATATACTATTTACAAGTTTCTGTTTAGGAAACAATTATATTTAATAAGTCAACTTCCTAAAATTAAATGCTGCTTCTTGAGGAAATGGTTGGAAATGTCTCAAATGGAAATTTCTAATAGTTGTGCATTTTATTAATCACAGTTGTCATCATATCATACTCTCTAAGGAACAGAAAAGTTGAGTTCCTAGAATAGAATAACAATGGCAGGAGTCTCATTATAAAGGCAAAGTAACTTTATACATCAATATTACAGTAAAGGGTTAAGAGATCATTTAATATAGTGAGCCAGGCCTGGGGTTATAAGGACACTGAGAGATTCAGTTCTAGTCTCAGCGAGGAAAGTATTCAAAGTCAAGACTAAAGTTCTACAGAAAAGCAAGAGAGGTACTGACAAAGAGGAGGACAGGAAAGCTCTCTGATCAGAGAGGGGCCCTGAATGGGTAGCCAATGAGGGGTGCAGGAAGTTGATGTTTATATGGGGAACAGTCAGCCAGAAGTGGGGGTTCAGTAGTTGTGTGTCTCGGTGTTTTGACTCCTGGACTGCTTGAAGCACGTGGGGTCTCCTAGATTACAAAAGCCCACTGTGTCTCCTAGGTTATCTGTTCTGCTTTCCCGAAGGAGCTCTGGTCTGTTGCTTTAGCATTGTGATATTGTGTTGGTGTTCTGAACATTCAGTTGTTACTGGGTTGTAGGCACCCTGTCTCCAAGCAATCATTCCTTACTCAGATTGATAAATGGGCTTGGGGCCCCCGATCCTAATTACCCACCTGTACACATTTCCTAACATCCTTATTCAATAGCACCTGTCCCAACTCACTTTCATGAGCATTTTTCTTAAAAATTTCTATAAATTTGATGAAAATGTCTATTATCCATTTACTGCTATGAAGCAAATTTACACCTTGTGTAGTAAAGCTGTTATATGAATGCAAGTCATTTCATGAAAAAATCATACTGCTTAATGTCCATTGATGGTAATGTTGGTTTACACTACAATTTCAACTATAATAAATTACATAAACTCTTAGTGCACATAAACCTTTAAACTTATTATCTTTCTATTATCCTATTGTTTTTTTTTTTTTTTTACTTTGGTTAAACTTGATATTTTCATTTTTGGGTTTTTACTTTAACATTATCTCCTTAATGGACCCTTTGTCTATATTCTAAATTCTTACTCCTGGTCATAGAATCATTTCTATTTCTATTTCCTTTTTAGCACTTTGCACTTAGTTATTTGCTAACTTTTTATTAGTTACTTTACAAATAGACCATAAAGCGCCATGTGGGCAGGGACTGAATCTTTTTCTCATCTGTACACAACAACCACCATAATGTTAATGCACAATAGGTATATGGTAAATATTGTAGATGGGATATTGGATTGCTTTTTGGTCAAGGGAATTTAATACATATTTCAATTTCTTTCTACTTCTATTTGGAGTAAATAGGTTCCAGGTATTTCTACTGAATTTAATACAATGTGGAAATGAACTTTCATGTGCAGGTTACATTGGGGGAGTGACCATTATTTTAAATAACCACACTGATAAAAACATATGTGATTAATTAAGAATGTAACCGTCATAATAAATGGTTCTTAGAAGTATGTGGTGAGAAATTAGATGGTGACAAGAATTGAAGTCTGATTGATTTTTTAAAAATATTTATTTATGCATACAAGAACAGGGGTGTAGGTCAGAGGTGTGAGGTGGTGAGAGGATTCACCAAAGACAGAGTGGGGAGCAGAACAGGCACATCGACTGAAGTACACTGCTGAGGGAAGCAGTGGACACAACAGGAGAGGTCTGCTGAGTCATGTGGGGATCTCCCTGGCCGGGGATTGAACTCGGCTGTAGTGGCTCCAGACAGCTTCATAGTGCTGCGCTTAACCTGTTGCACCACCAGGGAGGCCCCAAATTCTAATTGATTTTTTTTAATAACATTGCAAGCCTGACAGAAATTATATTGCTCTCTTACAGAGTTATCTTATAGCTGTGGAATGTAGCAGATACAAGGTATCATGAATTCACAAAATTGAAGTGTAAAAATTCTTAAGTTGCAAGTCTCTATTTTTCCCCCTACCTTCTGTTTCCTAAGAATTGTGGTGATCTCTGGAAAGGGATAAAAGCTCAACAGAAATGACAAGCATGCCCTTATTCAGGGACTCTGCCTTGTTTACTAGGAGAGATCAACTCTACTGGATATTGGAATTCCTCAATGAGATAAACAAGCTGCTTTGAAAAAGATCTTGCTTTGAAATTGGTAGAAGGTAGATGTTTCATTACAAAAGTGGAAAGGTTCTTAGAAAGTGAGGCACTAGAGATAGAGAAAAATTCTTTCAGATGTGAATTAGATAGTCTCCTGAAATGCAAGGGACAGTGAATTTTCAAGACACAAATGCTGGAGATTGAGAACCTTTGAAGACTCCCATTTAAAGTGAGTTCTGCATACTTATTTACTAGGTATCTTTGCTCTATGATAAAGTGCCTAGTGGCTGTTGATTGTGGATTTTGTAAGGCTACTAGCTACGGAAGTTAGTATTTGTTGAATACTTAACTCTCTGTCATGAGTGAGGAAACGTGTGCCCATGTGTGTTTAGGGCGGCTCCTGAAGATGGCTGTTTGGAAATGGCCGTGGGTCACATGGAGGTTCGGTTACTCCTGAATCCCTTCAGAATTGTGGCAATTATCACTAAAAGCCAATGGAAACATTTAGCTGTCATCTCATACCCAAGGACTTCTAAATTTTCAATGTTAGGTAAAGCACTTAAGGACTAGAAAATGATCAAAAGAGACTAAGAGCGAGAAGAACTTCGTCCTGAGAACAGGGTGGATTTGGGTTGCTGGAGGTAATACAGATTAAGTCCTCGTCTCTTAGAATTAGATGTGACAAGCAAGCTCCATGTGTATGAAAATAGGGGAATTCCTCAAAGTCAATTATGAAATCCTCAGTTTTTGGTGAAGACTCTGCCCCTATTTTGTTTTTATTGGTAAGTGTGGGATTAGTTTTCAACTGCCTTTTACCCATCAGAGTGTACAGGAGAGATTTACTTATAACCTGGGGACAGCGCAGAATTTTGATAGAGGTGAGAACTGAAATGACAGCACCTCCAGACACAAAGTTAATAGAATTGAAAGCTAAATCTGTTTACATTAATATGGCCTAATTATTTGGTCTCCAGTCTGCATTAGCGTGAGTTTTCTAGTCTAGATAGTTTCCTCCCTGTGGTAGTCCTTTATTGCGGCTGTGATGAATTACCACAATGTTAGTGGCTTAACACAGTGCACATTTATCAATCTCACAGTTCTGTAGATCACAAACCCAAATATAATGTGACTCTGCTGGGTTTTAGGTTAGAGTCGGACAAGCAGAAATCAAGGCGACTGTAGGGCTGCATTTCTTTTGGAGACCTTAGGGGAGAATGCATTTCTGGGCTTGCTCAGGCTGTTAAAATCCACTGTCATAAAGCTCTAAGCCTAAGAGCTCGTTTCCTCACTGGATCTTGCTCTGCGATCTTCTTCAAATTCTAGAGGGTCCTAACATTCAGTGGTTTATGGGCCTCTTCCTTTGTCCATCTTTAAAGCTAGCAGGCTGAGTTTTCATGCTGTGCATTTCTCTCACCTCCTCTTTGGCTTCCTCCCACCCATCTCTCTTATTCCATCACATCTCTCTGACTCTAGCTGAAGAAATTTCTCTGTTTTTAAGGGTTCCTACAGTTTTATTGTGCCCAGATAATCTCATCCCCCCATTTTAAAATTTATAGTCTTGTTTATAGATACTAAGTCCCTTCACATAAGTACTTGGGGTTGACTCATTATAAAGGAAAAATATTTTCAGGAGAACATACTTAGAATTTGGCCTATTAAACAAACCCAGGAAAATAAAACTGAAAATGGTTTAATTTTTTTCCCAGGAACTTACTAAGTATGCATTTATTTGAAAAACTGACTGTTTATCTGACCCTTGCAACAGCACTGCCCTTCTCATAATAGATTCTCAACTGAGTTTATTAAATGATTGTCTGTGCTTACAGCTCTTAGCTCCTGTTCAGTTCTAAACTGTTTATCACAAACTTCGCCTGGTTCCAGTCTGGACTACACTGCAATGCCTGCTTTAAGTCAGACTCACAAAATCTTACAGATTTTCCATCTATCTTTGAATTCCAAATTCGAAGACACTACCAAGATATTATTAAGGTTATACTCATCTTTACTACAGGAAGCAATAAATGAGATTTATCTTGATCCTAAGGTTATTTTGATAGCCTTTTTGGGAACTCTGTAGTCAGCAGAGGTATCTTAAGTGTCCATCAGTTTTAGGAAGTTTGACACCAAGAGGAAAAGATTTTGGTGGAGACATCAGCTTTCTTATCTTACGATTAGCTCAGAGGTGGGGATTTTTAACATTTCTGGGTTTGTTTACAGAATAGTCTGAAATTTCAAAATACTTTAAATGTAGGTAGACACTATTTCCTTGGATGCACAACATAAAAGTGCCAGCCAGGACATCTCAAAGAAATCAAGTTAGTTGGGGAAGGAAGAGAGGCTTTGACTAGATATAAATAAGTCTATGACTGAGGAATGAGATTTCACAGGGAAAAAATGGGTAATGAGAACAAGAAAAATTTTCATATCAGTATGCAGAGACTTCCTCTCATAGAACTTGATTTTATTTATCTGTTTGGTACAACTGTTAGAAAAAGAACCAGAGAAAGTAATTGGCTGACTATTAGAACACACAAACACTTGAATGTGCATAGTAGAAAGAATAGAATAAAAAGCCTGAAAGAAAAGGGGGAACACGAATGTTGGGTCAGTGACCAAGAAAATCACTATGGGACTCTTTGAGGGAAATATTGGGGAAAGACATGGTAGTTAAGACTTCTGAGGCAATGAAGTAAGCATATCTGTGTGTGATTGAAAGGATGGGGAGAAGTTTTTGTTGTGTGCCAGGCAATAAAATACCTCATTGCTACATTTTTAAAAGATTTCAGCAAATCTTCAAATTGCCGCTGAATTTCTTGTATATTGTATTTCAGTTATTTTTGCATGTTTCATAATATAGAGACCAGTCCCAAAATACATGATCTAGTTGTTTTTTTTTTCCAAGGTACACAAAAATATGCAAAGTAAATCCCAGAAAAAATAAGGTACCCGTGATGTCCCGCTGGTAAGTGATATACCCTGAATCCAGCTGGAAAGGTGCTTCCACAGAAATAATGCCTGTGCTATGTAGTTGGTGAACTTTTAAGGAGCTGAAAGTCAATATGTTATATAGACCATACAGTCTATTTTAACTATTTATCTCTGCTGTTGTAATACAAAAGTAGCCATAGACAATACATAGTGAGTGTGGCTGTTTTCCAATAAAACTGTATTTATGAAAACTGGCAATAATTCCAGTTTGAACCATGATGTTATGTTAATCCACAATCTAGAGCATTTGAGCCGTAAGGTGGAACAGGCAGTCATGAGGACTCTAGAATTGGTGGCTTTGATGATTCATTCACAGAAGATAGAAAATGACAGACTCAGGTCTGCTAATCAACAATTTATTTTTTTTAAGATTTATTTATGCATACAAGCTGGGGTACAGGCCAGAGGCGTGGGGCGGCGAGAGGGTTCACCAGAGACAGAGTGGGGAGCAGAATAGGCAAATGGACTGAAATACACTGCTGAGGGGATCAGTGGGCAAGGCAGGAGAGGTCTGCCGCACCATGTGGGAATCTCCCAGGCCAGGCATTGGAACTCTGCTGCTGCCAACAGCTCCACGTGCAGCGCTTAACCACTACACCACCAGGGAGGCCCTAATCAACAATTTAAATAAGAATGTCAGTGTCAGAACCTCCATGCCCACTATAAAAAGACCTTTATCTTCCAGAGCTGGAAGGAGACTGAGTTGATAGTTAAGCCTATGACTTAATTGTTAGAATAGTGGATTCCTAGAAGACTACATTCTCATTCTTGGTGAACTTTCATACCGAAGTTGGGATCTGAAGAAATGGATCCTTGAGACTTGAAGGGATATGTCTGGATTGGTACTCTGGAGAACTTTTGAATCTCTTGATTCCATTCAGGCTTGCTGAAATACTGTAAACCCCATTTTCAAGAAAATAGAGTCCAATGAATCATACTTTTTATCCGGCTACAATCCAGAAGGAGAACAATAAAATATAATTTCTGTAGTTTAAAAATTGCTAGAATTTTCCACAACTAGGAACAGTTGAGGGGGAGTAGGGAGGGCTGGAAATGGTCATTTATGAGAGTAAAATGTTCTTTATTAAGGTGGGTTGGGATGGTCCCAGAATGGATACTCTTGAAAAAAGACTGTACTGAGTTTGGAGGAACCAGAGTAGAAAAACACAAGCTGGGTTCTAACCAAGCATACACAAAAGACCTCTCTTTCCAAAAGTGTCCTCCCTTTAGACAGTCCAAGGGCAAGCTGAAAAGTGCGTGTAAATGTTTAGCTGTCCTATATTGTGATACTGTAATTCTCTGTTGATATTTACTGACTATTTAGCACATCCTGTATCTACATTACAACTAGGGTGCTTGCCCAGGCAGAGGCTGGTGGGCAAGGGTACCTCCTTGTGGGGAAAAGTGCTGGTAGGACAGTTGCTCTTTTCACAGGATCAGGGCATAGTATCAGTCGCCCTCAGTGGAAATCCCATTTGTCTGGAAGTGTTGGCAAAATAACAGACTCATAAAAATGAGTAAAAGCATGCTTTCTGATTGCAGACTAACCCCCTCCCCCAGCCATGCCTCACAGAGTCAGCAGTGATTCCTCTTCCCATAGATAAGGAGGAAGAGTGTTTTTGTTACACTCAGTTCCACTTTGAAAAGTTCTTGTATATCATTGGTTTTCATTCTTTGGAGTGACTTACCTAAATTGAATTAGTACAATTGAACAGTATCTCAAAGTCTCAACTCACTCTGTGCTTCTAGTACTATTCAGTAATTTATTCAGTATTATCAGACCAATACAAATCAGAAGTTACCATCCATGCTGTTGGTAACCCTTTATCATGGGAATGCAGGTTATTTTAATAGACTGAAATGATTTTTCCAAAGAATAATTCTGGAACATCTGTCATTTTCAAACTAATTGAATAATTTCACTGTAGTTAGACTGGTAATTGGGAGAGGTGATCAAGTGGAATAATACAGGTAGAGAAAAATCAAAATGAAAGGAAAGGGAGAACCTGAAGATCTTATTTCTCTAAACAAGTAAGTTATTTTTTTCCTATTCATAAAATATATTGTGTCTGAGGATAATTCTTACAAATAGAATTGAAGAAATAAGCAGCACACATTATTAGTAATTTTCTGTGTGTCTGTATTTGGTGGGGAGACTAGAAATGAGAAGTACAGGAAAGAACAGAGAGCAGATTATGGCACTAATCTGCCAATACAACAGGGCTAAAAAATACTGCACTTACCTTATTTTTATTGTTAGTATTTCAACCAGAGTAATCATTAAATAGTAGAGATTATCAGCTAAGCAATTGTTCCCCTTAATTCTAGTTTGTCTTTCTGCTCAAAGTCTCTGGAGGTTGCTTTCGTGGTAGACAAATCACAGTTCTGGTTTCAGAGTTCATGTACAGAGTTATCCCTGACTCAAAAATCAACGCCATCTATGGCATAATTAAAAGTTAAATGTCTCTTAATCACAGCCCTAACTAGCAAGATATGGGCAGACATAATTACATATTAAAATTGTCGAGGCTCCACTAATTCCAACATTAAGATATTTCAAAGTAATGTGGCAAAAAACAATGTCACCTTATATCGCCAATTCATTAATAAGCATGTTTTTTTTCACCCACTATTCTTCATGCTGTATTAACATGTGACAGGGGTCAAGATTACATTAAATTATAGAATAAATTACTACAGTTAACAGTGCTATTTGACAGCTTTCTAGGTAACTGCTGTTCTTAAACTTGTTCTGAACAAGTTCTCGTCTCCCCTCTAAATGCTTTGTTTTTTTTTTCCACCTGGAAAAAATGATTTTACAAAAAGTAAATGTAATATGCTGGTGGTTAGTTTGTGTTGACAGCATCACCTTGATAAGATAACATTAGAAGGAAAAGATTCTGATTAATGACTGCACTAAATTCCTTGACTATAAACAGAATTATTTAAAACACTCAACCTCTTATTTCAACGATGACTCCTTAATGGTGGACCCAGAAAGGTGACTTTTACAGAGAATATTTGTACTCTATGGGTGTGTGGTCCAGTTTGAACTTTAACTTCTTCATGGTATTAAAACAGATAAATGTGAAAACTTGAAGGAAAAAAAAAAAGATACAAGGTCAAATTGAAATGTAAAAGAATAGCATACTGGTATGTCCTTCTGTAAAAGTAATGTATTTGTGTGTGTATATATATATCTATATATCTGTTTATAAGTGTATGTGCATATATAGATATATTGAAATAGCTATAATTGCTTTAAAATATATTAGAGGATTATCACAAAGCTCTAGATTTCTACTGTTGTTTATATTGAACACCTGACTATTTTTCTTTTGCCATCATTAACTGGATACAGCTTTTGACCTTAAAAGGGTAGCATTTACATAGGAAAGCTCATCTTACCAGGGTGCGTGATGATATTCCCCTAAAGTAATGATAATACATATTGCAAATTACTAGAAAAAGGTCATTATTGTATTAAGTACTGGTTTTGTTTTGTTTTGTTTTGTTTTAATTCAGAAAGGTATTAGTTTGAGCGAGAAAACTTCAAAATTTTATTTTCTAAGCTTTTCTAATCTACATAAGAGTATTTTAGAGCCCAGTTATTTGTTGGAGTTTAACTGTTTTGTATTTTTTTTAGGTCTACATATATAGTTTAAGGCACTCAAGATGAAACTAGTGAGTTGCAAGCAAAAGAATCACAGATTTTTTTTTAAAAAATAACAGATTCTTTTAAAAAAGCCATAAACCTTTTTTCTTAAAAGTATAGTAAGGTATGTAATCAAATTTTTTAAGGGATCATAATCACAGCTCACTGCTATTTTTAGGATAATGAAGACAAGTATCACTAATTGAGTTAAGTATCAGGAAAATAAAATATGAGCAATTGTGACTTTAATATTACTTTCTAATTTATAATATATATATCTAATCATTACATGGGACTATACAGCTAAATTTGGATTATCAATAATAAGAAATAAGAATCTTATTTATATATACAGTAAATATTTGATAGCATTTTCAATAATAATGCACTCAAAAGATTTCATAGTCGAATAACAAATCTCCAAATTGCATAAACATGCAGAATATTAGGCTTAAGAATGAAATATTTTTTAAATCTAGTATTAGAATAATTGAAAAAGGCATCAAGATTTATTTGTGAAATCCTGCTAAACTGAATGAAAATTACAGACTAATGAATAGTGGTTTTTAAAAAATTTTTGATCATTTTTATTCCAAAAATATTTATTGAGTACCTTTTATGGGTGATTTACCCCACTAGAGATTGGGAATGAGTGCTAAAGCCCTCAGGAAACTTACAAAGGAGTGGAGGATTCAGATATAAAAGATTTTTATGACCGTCTCAACTTCAAAGACTCCGTACTATGAATCAACTGTCAGTACCAGCAAACGTATTTTTAATGTGTAACAAATAATAACTCGGAAATAGGACAAAGTCATCAGTATACTTTACACTTGTAGTTGCCACATTGAAACTACCACTCAAAAGAGAAACAGTCTGTATTTTTATTTAAAATTTGGTGCCTTCTTAAGTGTAATAGTGTAGGAAATGTTAAAGGGTATGAGGTAATTATTCCATCAAATAGGTGATGTTAAAAAAGGAAGCCACTCCACACACAATGTTGAGAAAAGCAACAAATTACTTTGTAGGGAATTCTGACTCGACTCCATTTCTTAGCTACACCAACTATAGAAGCTGACTCTTTTCTGTATCACTTCCTCACACACCACACACCTAATTTTACCTAGCTTCTGTCTTTTTGCTTTCTTTTCCCCTGTGCAATGCTGTGTGGATTTTTTTTTTTTTTACTGTTTTACAGTTTTTTGTTTTTTTTTTTTTTAATCCTCAAATATTGGGTTTTAAATGCTAGTATTAGGATCAAACTAATTTTAAGAAACTAACATAATGTTTACACAATAGAAAAAGCTAATTCAATTTATGGTGAAGATTCTGCTCATGTAAGCAGATGAGCTCTTATCTACTTAATCCTGATAGCTGCTACTGATTATGTTCATTGCATTTGACTTGCAGCCAGTAATCTGAAATATGTTTAATCAATAGGCATTTTACTAGACACAAACATCTAAATATTACTTGTTGACTTTCTGCATAAATATTTAAAGTCTACAATTCTAAAATTCACTTTGGTTGCATGATCACTTAGCTACACAGTATTGCATAGCCTTCTTAAAATTATTTTCTTATAGACGTGATTTTGCTCATGTCTTTGACTTACATACTTCACTGAGTTTTGAATTCTGTGATTTTCCAGATCTGTGACTCTTATGCCATTATTTTCATCACTTTAAGTACATGTAAGGGCTGCCTATTTGTCTGTGTTCCAGCTGTGGTCTGCAAGAATAAAACTGAAACCTTTTTGGTGTATCTGCATGTGGTCCTAGGTACAAAGTAGGCGTATAGACATAGCTACGCACAGTCATCAAAAAGTCAATATAAATGTGGTGCTTTGACTTGCAGACTCAGCTTCTCACTTAGACATTAGCAGATAGATGGCTATTCTTTAACATCAGATGAGGCTGGTCGATTCAAGTGTGTGAAAAGTCACCTTGCTAGATCTGCTCTGCCAGCGAAGACAGCGGTTACAGATTCCACTAGCGGTCTTCAAACTGTTATTTGCCTCATTAGCATTTACTGTGAATATGAAGTCAGGTAAACACTGTACTTAGAACCTACTTCAGCTTTAAGTCTTAAGACAGAAAATTCTAGCAGACATTACTATAAAGACATTTCTCATTGCTTTGTCATCATTTTACGTGACAAGGTCCATGGGATGAGAGAGAGAATTCCTCACCTTACACATACACACTTGAGAAGGAGAGTGGGAGAAAGACAAATGTATACAGACATAACTCATTCTAAAAAGTTCCTAGAGCAACAAACAAATGCAAAACATTTCACCTGTTCTCTCAACTCCATTTCTTTTCTAATCTCACCCCAGGAAGGTGAAATAAAGCACTGTCTTAAGTGAATAGAAGATTGCTGGTATTAGAAGTCTTGGTAAAATCAATTCCTTTCCACAGTCACTAAGATCCAGAGAAACTGTATAGGTCAGGTGAAGGTAGTGCAAATAGAATAAAGACTAAAAGTGAAAAAGTACACAGCCCACCATGGCGTGGTTGCCTGAAGTGTTCCCTGCGTCTCTCTGTGCAAACTCGTGGCCGTGCTGCGCTCTGGAAGGTCATTAGTTGTAGTGTTGTCAGTACAGTATGAACAAGCACAATGTAAAATGTCAGATGCTTCAGATTATGTTATTGGCCACGTATTTATGATCTGTTGCTACTGACCTCTAATACCGGAATGGCGGCGTCAGCCCATGCTGCGCCATTCTTACGTCAAGCACTGTATGTACATGTCCCCCCTCAGTGCACCCTTGTGAACAATGTTGTTACTGCTTTCTGAAATAAAAGTTTGATGGATTTTATACTTTCGATGCAAAATTGAATTTGTTAATAGGGCAGAAATCCCTGTTTAAAAATGGACACTTTTTAGGAAAAAAATGTTGAACTGGCATGTTTTTAATTGCTTGAGGAAGTTTTGTAGTTGTCTCTTGTCTTAGAAATGACTATGCTTCTATGAGTCATAGAATGTAGCATAGGAAAGAGCATCAAGTGAATTAGCATTTAAATTGTACAATATATGTATTACCTATACCATACATAATACAGATATATGAAAAAATGTATATTGCATATAAACTAATACATGCATAACAAGGGCTGAATTTCCGAAAATTTGCCTTCCCTCATTTGTTGCCCATTGTGAAGAGCATCATGTAATCAAGTGAAAACTAGTGACAAGGAGAAATGGCATTAACTCCCAGAACAAATTTTAGTAGACTCTCCCTGGTTAACACAGGCAGTAGAGTTCTCAAAGGTAACAGCAAAGATGTATGTCCAACTCAGAATGAGAAGTAGGAAGAAAGCGAGCTATTAGTAAAACAAACACATATTAACAACAAATCATTACCATACAGCTGTGAATTCATGTAATTCTCTTGTTTGGACTTAATTTTTTTTTCCTCCACCTACTCTGAGTAAATTGTGAAATGGTTATTTGAAAAAACAAGTATTTTTTCTGAGAGAATGATACAGGAAGGTGATCATTATTCACTATAATTCTAGAAGGGCTGCTCACTGTGGGGCTTGGGGTAGAGGGAGGAGGAAGTCCAAGAAGAGGTGAAAAAAGCCCCACTGTGCAGGGTGAATAAGCAGTCAGGAGGGGTAGGTCACTAACTCCTCTGCGATGGAGCAGCAGAGCATTGTGTGATCGCAGGGCCTGGGGCCCATGAAGGGAGATGGCCATGAGAGGAGGAGGAGACAGAAGGAGATGCTAAAAGAGGATTTTTCTGCCTGGTACTGTAAAGCTTCTGTGTTTCTTGAAGGGATACTCAAAGCTTTACATCACTGTCATAGGCTTTTGAAGTTGGACTGGTGTTTCTTTCAACATAACTTTGTTTCAAACAAACAACAAGTAACCCCACTGTATGTGCATTGTACAAAGTTGAGAATTCCCAAAACCTCATCACTGCACATGCTCCCAAGAGCTCACAATAAAATAGTCCCATTTTATTTATCCATAATCATTATCTACTTCCCAGTATGACTTTACAATTCCAACATACTGGTTTCCTGTGGATTCTTACATAGTTCCTTGTTTTTTGAGATATACTCTTCTGTTTTCTGACAATTCTTTTTGAACATTCCTCAGAGAGATGCTAAGCTCATAGGAGCAGATACAGTTCCCCCATCTTTGTTCTCCTTGGAGTAGGAAAAGATGTCTGAATAAACACCTAAATTCAGCCCAAACTTTCCTTTCCTTCCAAATTCAATCTTTCTTTATTTAAACAATAAAATAATAGATAATAAAATTCACTCCTGGAATTCAGGTAATTTGAATTTTTCATAAATTCTCTTGCCCATATACAGTTACTAATGATTGGAGCTATGTTTTCTACATTTCATTATAAAGTAACTACATAGGTTATGTGGTACAGCACCTGTAGTTATCTACTTTTTAAACAGCTGAGTAGCCATGCTATGCTCTTAAGTAATATTTGTGTACTTGAAAAGAACAGATATTAGCTGAGTTCAAATAGTCCATAAAAGAAACATTTGTACTAAAATATATACACTAAAGTCATAAACCTTCCTTTCCAAAAGCTTTATTTTCTCTTTTTCTCTTTCTCATTTTGGAGTTCTGCAGTGTGACAGTATTTCCTCTTCTTATATGTAGATTTCATAATTGTTGCACAGATTCTGAGTCATGGAAATTAGGAGAACTGACCCCAAAAATATTACTAAAGGAAAGCAATTATGAATTTTATATGCTTTGCATAATACTGTGTGAAAGACGCACACCGCCTTTTAATCTATAGCATCTTACTACTCACATCTGTAATTTTTCCTTCCATGATTTATATAAAATTTTGTTCTCCATTCTTTCTACCATTGTGTAATTTGAGGTCCTTGACTGAGTTATGGATGCAGCCCTTTCACTAGTTAGGTAGCCTCTAACTTACCCTAGTCGTGTGCATATTCTGTTTTGGAACCTACCTTTGTCTCCTATAAAGCAAATCTATTCATGTCAACTCCCTAATAATATTTCCCATTGTCTAATTATTTGTAGGGAAATTTATTCCAGGTCTATGAATATATTTGACAGGTATATGCAGACAAAATATGGTTGCTTCTTAATGCGACCGTTCTTTATTGAGCAACTAGTATATCACAGGCATGCCCAGGAAAACTGCTCCACCTGTACCACATGGCTTGGAGTCTAACTATTGAGCTAAGAATTGAGCTTATTACCAATTAAGTAGCATAGGGGCAATTTCAAGTTTTGAAGTTTTGTGTTTTTTTTTTTTTTAACTGAGGTAACATTGTTTTTATAATACAATACTATTAGTTTTCTTAAAATAGCAATTCATTGTGGAAAGTTATTAATGGTATGTAATACTGTGGTTTCAGTATTAAAGCTCTAACATCAACTGCAAAGGAGATAAGCATTTACATTGTAATTTTAATTAATACTATTACCTGCCAAACCAGCCTATATTTATTAACACTCAGAAAGCTAGATCTGAACTACTTCTTTGTTTCCACAAAGAAAGTGTTTTATTAGTGAGTGGTGTAGCATCCAGGAGGACAGTAGTGTCAGTACACAGAAAAGGCGGCCCCCCAATTGCAAGTGAACGGTTGTATAGAGAAGAAAGGAATGTGGGGGCATGAGGGAATGGAGACCTTTCTTCACTCTCAAGTCCAGGGATGCTAGGCAGTCTAAGGTTAGTCAAAGACAAGGCTATTGATGACATAAAATGACCCTGGGATGTTCGTGTAGAAGCTGGTGTTACAAGCATCATTGGAAAAAACATAAATGTATCTCAGCATTAGACAGCCCATCCCAATGGCCCTGAGGAATGTAGTACTGTGGCTTCGAGGGCAGAGGGGCATATTCCCATTTCAGGCCCGACCACAGTATCAACTAGGGAGAAAATGATTAACTTCAGCTAAATACTTCCATTTACTAATCCATGAAACGACTGCTTCATTTTATGTATTTTATCATTTATTTTTTTTAAGATTTATTTTTTATTTATACATACAAGCTGGGGTACAGGCCAGAGGCGTGGGGCGGCGAGAGGGTTCACCAGAGACAGAGCGGGAAGCAGAACAGGCAGATCAGAAATACACTGCTGAGGGGAGCAGCAGGCAAGGCAGGAGAGGTCTGCCGCGCCATGTGGGATTCTCCCCGGTCGGGCGTCGAACTTGCGTCGCCGCTGCCGACAGCTCCACAGCGCAGCGCTTAACCGCTGCACCACCGGGGAGGCCCTATTTTATCATTTATTTTAATGAACTCTTTTAATTATATAGGCACAGTGTATATATAGGTGCCTTAAAGCAATGAAACATGTATTTGAATCATTTTTAATTTGTAGAAATAGAAAATAAACATATCCTGACTGCAATTTCCCATTATTTGTCTTATAAAAAAAGTAGTTGGGGCCTCCCTGGTGGCGCAGCGGTTAAGTGCTACACTGTGGAGCTGTCTGCAGCAGTGACGCGAGTTCAATGCACAGCCAGGGAGATTCCACATGGCGCAGCAGACCTCTCCTGCCTTGCCCGCTGCTCCCCTCAGCAGTGTGTTTCCGTCGATCTGCCTGTGCTGCTCCCCACTCTGTCTCTGGTGAACCCTCTTGCCTCGCCACGCCTCTGGCCTGTACCCCAGCTTGTATGCATAAATAAATAAATCTAAAAAAAAAAAGTAGTTGACCCTATTAGCTATGATCCAATGCTCAAGTGATAAAATTCATGGAGTCATAGTTTCAAGAAAGCCCAGGCATAACCCAGAGAGTCGCAGAGAAATCAGGGCCTCCAGACTACTTCCTTAGTTGTTTCTATAAAAATTACTCTCCCCCTCCCCTTGGAGGATGGTAGAAAATGCAACCCGAGTTCCCACCTGGTGATGAGAATGTCTCTTGTCTCTCACATAGAGTATGTCTTGTCTTTCACCTACCACTGAATTAATTCACAAAGATCCTGCTTCTAGGATTTTTTGCAGAAGCTTAGAAACTGGAATATTTTCCTCTTAGTTTCTTTCTCCATATTAAACTCTGCATTGATGGCAAATGGATATTTTAATGTACTTTGGATTACATCACTCTCCTGCTTAAAAACTTACCCTGATTTTCCACTGTCTTGGGGATGAAATCTGAAGTCCTTCAGATACAGCATGAGATTCTGACACTTACCAGCTTCATCCATCACCACTGCTGTTTGTAATGGGGCTCCTGTCTTTCCAAACAATTTGCAGGTTTCCAAATTTCCTTTGATATATTAGGCCTTATCCATCTCCTGTACTCTGTGTGTCTTTTCTGACTGACAAGCAAAAAAATTACTCATATTTCAATAATAAACATTTGTAGTGATAACTTCTTCAGATCTTAGTCCCAGTAAAAGTGACTCTGTTTCTAGAGTGTGAGAATAGTGTTTTTGAATAGAGGTTTTATACATTTCTTTCTATGAATGTCACTGAATTGTGACTTTATTGAGAAAAAGTAGGTGTGTGTACATGCATTAAAGAAGTATAAAATAGGGTTCTATCACCATGTTCCCAAAAAATCTTGGAAATCTCTGGGTGTATTTCTTTATCGTGAACACTGTATTAAGATGTAGAAATCCTGGCAGAGAAAGGATTAAATGAGGCATCATAATTGCTCAGCACAGAACTCGGTCCATTCTGGGCTCTTGACAAATAGCTGCTTCTTCCCCACTCAATTCCCCACCACATCTTAACTGATGTGAATTTAAAATAATTTTTAAAAAATCATGACCGACTAGAAATGTCCATGCCTAGCAGTAAAACAAAACAGAAGCTTCTCAGTTTGAACACACTGCTGTCTTATTAAAGAAAACATGACTTTATTTTGTGTAAAAGCCATGTTTTCACTCTGTAGACCCATCTGGTGAGTAACTGAAAGGATTTGGGGAAAGAGACACACTTTTCCACTTAGCTTCTGTATTTGTCTTTTTCTTTGATTTAGTCTCTTTTTGACAAGCTATTCCCAGAAAGTGTCCAGATGCTTTGGGCTCTGTGGCCTCATGGTAAAGGGAAAGTCAGTCTTAAGTGCCCATGTTGCTCCTGAGCTTTCTCTGTGGCAGAGAGTTGTCGCTGGTCTGCTTCCAGGGCCCCTGGCTACTCACTTCTGAGATGCAGCTGATGAGTGTGCAGCTTCTTCTCTTGAATCAGAGCGCATTGGCCTTTCAGCTCTACTTGCCTCTCTTTGGTTATTACGGGAGCATTAGTTCTCTGTCAGAGTCGGCCACCTTCTTCTTTCAGGCTGTGTTCCAGGTTGACCACGTGTGACCTTGGTGGCAAGAGGTAAGGTCATCTCGCCTGTCTGCAGTGGCCTCAGATGAGGTAGGCTAGCTTTGAACTCGGTTGAATTTTATTACCCCCTATGGCACCTGCACATCATGAGGGGTCCTTTTCCATCCCTGGTGGGAGCCACAGGAAGCAGAGAGTGCTATTCTCTGCAGCCTGCCTCGGAACTCCCTCTAGTGCAGCTTCTCTGAGTTAGCATAGAGCCGTCTGCTTATCACGTCCCTCAGCATCCCAATGAGGAGCCAACAATAACCTTTAACCTTTACCTTTTCTGATTTAATGTTTCACTACTGAACAGATTGCACATACCACCACCATAGACACATATAGATAATCAACTTTGGGGGATCTCACCAAGTGGAAGGAAGTGAGAATATTTGGAGTACTTGCTTTACAACCCTCCATCTCCCATTGTCTTCCCATGTTCCGAAGGCTTTAAGCCTTCTTACAACTATTAGGTAAGATATGTTGGCTATTGGATAGGAGTTTATCTTCTTTCCAAGGTATGAGGTGTCAGAGAGAAGAGTAAGGCTTAGCTTCAATGGAGGAGTAGATGCAGGAAAAGAAATTATTTTATGGATAAGAGAACAAGCATTAGATGGCATTTCAGAAATACAATCCTCATTACATGCACATACAAGGTAGCGGGACAGACTTCAGTTTAGATAAAGGTGATCAAGTGTTACATGGAGAGGCTTGGGGTGCTAATGGCATGTGGAAATACTAGTACTGCTTTCAATTTAGTTATTAACCTTTTGTCCTAGTTCAGGCAGCAGATGCTGACCAAAAAAAAAAAAACAACCAAACACCGAACAAACAAAGTAGAGTCTACATGTTTATAGAACTCTTTAAGTTGACCTACTAGTGGACAAAAGAGATCCCAATGAAGAATAAGCCCCAACATTATTTTATGAGCTACTTTTTATTATGTATGATACACAGCTATGAAAGGTCACAGAACTAATTACTGACAGTTTTATGACAAAAATCCAATGCTCCTGACTCAATAACCCGTTTTTTTTTTTTAAGCTAGGTATATTTGTGAGTCCTTTTTATTTCATTTTATTCTAAGTTCACAATATACCAGACTAATTTTTCTCTTTCTTCAGTTCATTAAGCATCAAAGTGCTTAACCACCTATGGACTAATACTGTCTACTTGGAAGTCTAGTTCCTATTATTTAAGGCTCCTACCTTCCCAGTGATAACTTTGGAAAGCTTTATTTTTGTTTCCTCATTTAGATGTACACTAGTAAATGAAACAATGAATATATTACGATTTATAAATCTTTGCTCTGTTAAGGAACCATTAACAAAGAGTATAATAACTTCCTTCTACAAACTCAGTGACCTTTACATATTTTGTTATAAATACATAGGAAGATAGCAGGTACTTTCTTGGATTTAAGCCCTGGTATGGAAAACCCATTAAAAATATTGCATAGTAAATATTACTGTGTCTCAGAATATATATGTTTATTTTGATATAAAAGTGGGTTGATTGTATATATTTGTATAGATTGATTGCTGGCACTAGCAGATAAAAAGTCATAGTCACATCACCGTATACATGATCTTATGTGTATGAAGAGAAGAAAAGACAAAAAGAAAGAAAAATTGTCTGATGTTGTTGAATTAAATTATAATATAATTATTACTTCATGTCTTCACAAAAGACATTTTGTAACATTTAAAATTTCTGCTAATTGCATAAGGTACATTATCATGCAAAAGAATGTTAGTGAAGGTTGAAAAGGACAAACCAACTATTCTCGTACATCACCATAATTATGCAGCCCCATGTTCGAACAATTACATTTATGTAGACCCACTGTTAAAATCAATGTTACTTGTACAGCTAGTCCTTAATCAATGAAATCAGTCAATTTACCATGGTCACATCCTTCTTCTTAATTAAGACAGTGATATCTCTGGAGCGCAGGGTCTCAAAGAGATAAATAAGTACAGAGGTTGGGAAATGTCAAAGAGGTGACTTCCCGATTTTACTCCTACGAACTTAGGAGGAAATAAGACAGTTCCTTCAGTTCAGGGAAGCAGCACAGTCTTCTAAAGAGATGGCTTAGCATTCATTAAGAAAAGAGCAGGTAGTGGTGTCTGACAGAAATAGCACTAATGAGCAAAGAAGGTTTTCAACATGCATATCCTTCATAGTCATACACTGAATTATGAAGGTTGTGCCACCTAAGCCAATTTTAATTAGAACGAGCATGGACCTCTTTGGACAGTTAGCCTTTCTCTCCAAAATCCATTTCAATATGGTGTCATTTTGTTGTCATAATCAAAATGGCAAAGTGATGGAATAACCTACTTAAAATGTCTGTGGTGTTAAAGCAGATATGGCAAACATCCTCTAATGACACATGTAATAAGGGTATTACCTGGAGGACGTTGACAGTATGCTCCGTGTTGTCACTGGAGCAGGAATAATGATAGAGGTGACAACAGAGGTCTTCAAAGACCCAGCTTCACCTCTGTCCCACCAATGGTCTGGGAAAGTATCCTTTATTGGAAAGGAAAGAAAATGACTAAAACAGCTCTATTAAAAATAACAAATGTAGCTGTATCACACATCCTTTTTATTTTATTTGGCTTTATTATTTCTCCTTTTATCCTGAGAAGTCCTTGTCAGGACACATGAAAAAAATTAAAAAGAATACATAGCACTGATATATTTCCTTTAAAAATAGATAGGATTGATCATTTTTTCTAACAAATCCAGTCTAGCATTATCTTTATAAATGAGGTAATTATTCAAGTCAAGGTAAAAGGGAATTTAAAGAGATCTAAAGTAAAAATTTCATAATTCAGACATGATTATATATATTTGAACACAAAGAATTGATAATCTATGTGTCCCCAGTAGCACATACCATGCTGCAGAAATAAGTAACACAGTTAGTGTATAACGATGCTGCAAAGTTGAGACGGTGTCCTCCATTATACTTTTCAGCCTGTATTATCTGAGTATATGCTGAGGAAATAGTGGGTATGATTTGAATCAATAAATATTATTACCAGCCTTTTCTCTTTGTTGCTTACATTTCATACTTGAATACATGTGTACATTTTTAAAATGCAAGAATAGGTTGCTCTTAAAAAAAAAAAAGGGAAAGTCCTATCAGTCACTTTCTAGAAAGGTTTTTTCCTTAAAATAGAACTTATAACCTGGCCTGTACCCCAGCTTGTATGTATAAATAAATAAATCTAAAAAAAAAAGAAAAAGAACTTATAACAAAAAGCCACTGTCAATATTAGACAATTTATGACTATTTTTATACTTATGTCATTGGTTTTAAACCAAACTATTTCTTAGATCATATCAAAGTTATTTCTTAGATCATATCAATATTAATTGCAGTTTAATTATGTGGCACTAAATCCCCAAGAAAGGATTTACTTAGAGATATCTTTCTCTCTGCTGGCATCGAAAACCATTCACAGGGAAGGAGTCCAACAGTTAGGAGGAAGGTTAGTAACCCCTCTATGAAAATACCAATAGATAGAGAACTTAAGTGGCCTTATGCAGAAATAGCTAAGCAGTGAGAAGATGGTCTGTGTCAAGGTGCCTAACCGGAGACTCCCAGGCCTTGGGTAACTCTTACAGCAGCTAACACAGGACAAGAAAGGTAGGAAGGGTTCGAATATATACTCAATGCACAATACTTATATGGAAAGAAGATAAAATGCAAGAAAGGAAAGGCAACCAATTTAAGATCCAATGATTAAATAACTTAAGAATTGTTAGCATAGATAAAGCAATGTTTTTGTTACCCTATTCATAACACTCCTTTCCTTTATAATATTGAAAGCGAAGGAATTAATGGTAATCTACTTTACATTTAAATCTCTTAATCTTGCACTGAATTAAAAGAAATACTATCCATCCTTGATTACGTACATCAAGTTGGGCCAAGTTAAATGGCTAGAGTGGATTCTGATGTTTCTGAGTAGCCATCAACTCTATGGATAAAAAAAAAAAAAAGCTTTGAGCTTAGAATATGCCAGAGTGATAAACTTAATTCTGGAAAAAGACACGGAACTTGTGTTTTTAGATGTAACTTCTATGCTAACCAGAACATGAAAGCCAGGTGCAAATGGACAATCCACCTTCACTACTCCTTCACTACTTAGCAAAATAGAAGTGGGGCCATGTTTGTTAAGTGGGAGAAGATGCTATGTCTGTGAGAAGGAAAGTATGAATGTTACTCTACTACACAAGAGGAGGTCTAAATAATTATAAATCAGGTGCATTTGTGTGAGTGAATTCATATTTGAATAGCTAAAGTGCAGAATCAAATAGAAAGTAAATTGTAAGTTTTTAAAAGGATTTGAAGACATAGCTTCATATTTAATAGCTAGACCTCTTACCCTCATAAGAAATTAGATAAACCAGTTTATCCACTTTATGCCCTACTGTGCACATGTTATGATAATGTAATTTCTGGACACAATTTGAAGTGCAGTCTCTGGACTTCTTTAGACAGTAAGGTATTTTAACCTTCTATATTGGATTTTAGTCCCATACAAATAGTCATCATAAAACAACCATACACTTATGCACACACACACGCACGCATGTGTGCGTGTGTGTGTGTGAGAGAGAGAATGGAAAAATATTTGACTCTGGGGCTTTGAAAATAAAACGTCAATCCCATTCACACAGGAGTTGTTATGAGGGCACTCAAGAAATACTGGAGGAAAGGCACCATGAAGAGGTAGGAGAGCAATTCTACCTCCCTACCCTATGCAACCTAATCACTTTTGGCATAAGGATACATCACAAGGGATCCCCTTTGGCATGGAGACTATCGGGAAGATTGTGCTCCTGCAGTACTATTGAGTCAGTACTACCAAGAATGAATGAATGAAGAATACATAGAGAAAGGGAGGGGGGCGATGCTTACTTTGCATGGTATTCCAATCTGCTAGGTATGTTCCCTAAATCTTTACCACAAAAGTGATATTTTCTTGGCAAGGAAGGAATAGATCTCTGGTCTTCAACAGCTTGAGCCATGGACAGGCAGTAAAGTGATGTTCTCTCTCCCTAAGGAGTCTGCTTAGCAGGACTCCTGCCTGCTAGGAGGAGAATAGAGCTGATTATTTCATTCATCTCCTTTCTCTTTTATCATCCTGTTTTCTCTTTAGTAATGCACTTGAGGAATCATTGATTTTTTTGTGTGTGAGTATGGGATATAGTACAATAGCATTTTATCACCTGGTGCTGTAATACCATATTCACTTACATTGTATTTCCCTATGAATTGACTCTTCCTTCCTCTGTTATTCCAATGCAGATGTCTCCATTTTTAGTGACAGTTCACATTTAAAGACAATAGGTAAGATTAGAATAATCTGTGCATGATATTGAAGCAGATGCTGACTAAAATATGTAATGGTTATTCAATAATAACATGAACTCTTGTAAAGTAATTCTGAGGTCACTTGTTGATTATAATTCATGCTTACAATGAATCAATTAGATGTAAGTGAAAGGAAGTTAATGATTATAGCTTTATAGTATAAAAACTATTATGCAGCAGAAACAAGTGATTATCGTACCAAAGAAAGAGAAACCATTTAGAAGTTCAAAAGCTAATCCAACATAAAGATGTCAGAAATGTATTTTTATGAATTTATTATTTCTTAAGTGAGGTCATAAAACAAAAAAAAAGGCCAAAACTGTGGAAACATTTATGAAAACTGGGGTAGACTAGATACCGTTTTTGCTTTGTTTTAAAGAAAACATAAATGACATCTTTACAAACATTATCAACATGTAAAATACTAAAGAGAGGACTTTCTAACTGAAAAACTAAGGACTTAAAAAGAATTAGTGCATTTCCTAAATGCATCTTAATTAGAGAAAGAAAACCCCACCACAGTATTGCAAATTTTCCACAAGCAATTCCATGCTTCCTGATGAGCAGAATATGCCCAGGGTTCTTACTGTGTGTGTGTGTGTGTGTGTGTGTGTGTGTGTGTGTGTGTGTGTGTGTGTGTTGGGGGGGGTTTACATTGATTCTCAAGGTGAATGGAATATTCCTCATTCCATATAGAGTTTAAAAATATTATATTGCTCTTTAGTTCAAATTGGAAAAAAAGTTATTAAAATTATAGGTAGTATAGATGTACTCATCTTGATGCAGGGGTAGACAAATACTAGTATCAGAGGCTGAGATGGGAGTGAAGACACAGCTCCCTTTACAGCTCTATGATGCAAAACTATGTGAGCAACTCTCAGCTTCCATTTCTAGTCTAAGAGGTGGGAATATCCAGTATAGGTGTGAAAGCTAATGCTGTGAAGACTGACGTTCTCGGGGAGCTCAGTAAAAGGTAGAAAGGCTGTGTGGGAATGTAGCAAATTTTTGTGAAAGGTTATCTGTTGATGTTGGAGTACTGAATGAATAAATATTGTTAAATGATCATTTTAAGATAGTCGATATTTATGCAATTGTAAGATTCCTTCCAAGTCTTGCTTTTAAGACATAGTTTAATTAATAAAAAGATAGTTTTTATGGACTGACCTGAATTTCTGAATTATCAGGAATCAAAACAATGCAGGTTAAAGTTAATTTTTCTTACTCAGTTTTTTTAAGAAGATAAATTAATGTCATTGTGGAAAGGAAAGAATAGATTAAAATGTATTTTCAAAGCACCGCTGTGTTTCTACTAGCACCTGGGTGTATTCAGCTATCTTTGGTGAAAATGAATAATACAAGTAAAATATATAATACATCTGTTTGTATAACATTCCTACAATGTATTGTCAGGCTTTTTAAAAAACCAAAAATGCTTTCTATTATAAAAGATAAAGAACAAAACAGACTGAATCCACTTAAAGAAGAGAAAGATTTTCTTTGAGATTCAGATTTGGTATTCTGTTTAACTATTCTAAATCTATTTGCTTCAGTATTCAGAAGCTTTTGTGATAGGATCAGAAACTGTGAAATGGAAATTGTAGTGATTTAATATTTGGGAAAATTATAATAAATGTAAAAAATAGTCAGGATATGTTTTCATAGTGCTTTCTGCATAGAAAGAGAATTAAGAAGAAAGCTTCAGGGATTAGAGAAGATATTTTCTAAGTTTGAAAGCAGATGTTGTACCATATGTGCTTACCTGTTCTCTTTTTATTCTCTTTGGCTGGATCATTACCAACCTGTCTTGTTTTTAATCCAGTAGAATCACTGACTGAATAACCAATTATTTCAACTCTTTATAATTCAGCTAACTATGACACAATGCTCCTGGAATAGGTTATAGGCAAGACAAGCAAAGGAATGAATTAAAAGAAAAACACAACAATGAGTTCTCAATTTCATCATACTATAAATTAATTTTTAAAATGCTATTTTTTTTTTGCATTTTGTGCTTTTACCATGCATTTACTAACAGAGGTACATAAGAGAGCTCATAAAAATTCAGTCTTCTCATGTACACATTTGTGATACATTTATAAAATTCATGAAGTTAAAACTGCTAAGCGATCAATAAAACCTTCTTGTTGAAGGTGGTGGAAAGCTATAGGCTTTTTTACTTTTTATAAACTACATTTCCAGGGAACAATGTCAGGAAATAGTTATATCACAATATCCATTTCAGATCACTTTGCTAATAATAGAGAAATTGTCTCACAGAAACATATATAATAAGACACATTTACTAGCAACATACCATGTAGAAAACACAAATGAGAGAATAAAAATATAAAAAATGTATAAAAATATGCAAGTTGGTCCTCTCTGGTGGCCTAGGGGTTAAGTCTCAGCGCTCTCACCCCAAGGGCCTGATAACTAACTCACTTGGCGCAGCAGGCCTCTCCTGCCTCGCCCGCTGCTCCCCTCAGCAGTGTATTTCATTAGATTTGCCTTTTTCTGCTCCCCACTATGTGTCTGGTGAATCCTCTCACCCCACATACCTTTGGTTACCTCCCAGTTCTTCTTTGCATAAAATAAAGTAAAATAAATCTTTAAAAAAAATACACATGTTATAATCATACACACACATAACTGTGATGCACACAAGACCAAATGAGTCAGTAAATAAACACGCACAGTCCTGTAGTCTCTGTGGCCCCCTTTACAGCTGCTGTCTCCAACTTGCTCCAAAGTAAACCATTATCAAGTCTTTTATCACAGTTAATTGTGCACCTTTTCAGCCAGGACATAAATATAATCATGGATTATATACTTTGGATATATGTAAATATAAAATCTATCATAGTAGATGTTACATCATAAGGGGGCTATTTCTGGGAAATACATATACCATCTAATGTATTACTACTCTAATGTATACCATCTAATGTATTATTATATACCATAACAGAATCATATGAGAATTGAAAGTCTTCTATCTAATTCTTAAATATACATGAATGGAAACATTTAAGTTGAAGACTTTTGAATCTTTAGTAGATTTGAATGTTCAGAAAGTGTTTCTTTTTAAAAAGTATTTCATGAAATATACTACAATTTCAAATAATTTTCAACTTAAAATAAGTTTAATTTGCACAAAAATGAAAGAACGCTAATGCATTTGAAAATGCAAATATTTGAAGTTACTTGCAAATGATTAGTATGTAAAAGCCACATAAGAGATGTTTTGAATCATGAAACAGAACAGCTGTTAAAGTTAGTTGATGATGAAAACTTGGAGAATCAAAAATAACAGGCACTTTTCTATCAAAGTTTTTCAGCATGTGGCTCATGGACCAGTAGCAGCTCCTTCATCTAGAACATGTCAAAAATATAAAATTTCTGCCCCTATTCCAGATCTCCTGAATTAAAAATCTGGTCTAGACTTGCATGTTTTTCTGGTAAAGGTCCACTTTAAGAAACACAGCTTCTCTTCTATACCTTTCAGTTCACCAGGTACTTCTATTCCCATCTACAATTTTCCTGAAATTATTTTTTTTAAATATTTATGGCATACAAGAACTGGGGTGTAGGCCAGAGGTGCTGGGGTGAGGGGGTGAGAGGAATCACCAGAGACAGAGAGGAGCAGAATAGGCAGATCTGCTGAAATACACTGCTGAGAGGAGCAGCGGGAGAGACAGGAGCGGTCTGCTGCGCCATGTGGGTCAGCTCCCTGGCCGGGGATCGAACTCATGCTGCAGTGGCTGCTGATAGCTTCATAGTGTTGAGACTTAATCCCTTGTGCCACCAGGGAGGTGCCTCTTATAATTATTTCTAACCAGCATTTCCAAATTAGAGGTTAAATAATCTGTAACCATGGCCTCTTCATACTGACTTTATAACTTTATAACTGACTTTCTTCAGTCTAGGCCTTTAGACATGACTGCCCTTAGGGTTTCTTTTATTCCTGTAACAAATACATATTCTGTTCTTAGTATTTGAGTCACTGTGTAGTTCTTTTCTATGGGTGCTGTAACAAACTATTACAAATTTAATGACTTCCGAACTAGACAAATATATTCTCTTGATGTTCTGGAAGGGAAAAGTCCAAAATTAGTCTCACTGGACCAAGTCAGAGTGTTAGCAGGACTGGTGTTTGATGAAGGATCTGAGGGTAAAATCTGTTCTCTCGCCTTTTTTCAGTTTTTCAGAGATGCCAGGCATTTCTTGGGTATCCTTGCCTTGTCTTCGTTGCTTCCTTCATGTCACGTCATGTCATGCTTGGTTTTGTTGCCATCCTTTTCAAGACTTTTTCTGATTTAGGCTTATCAGATTATCCAAAACAATGTCTCTCAAAATTCTTAATCTGTCCAATCCCTTTTGCCATGTAAATTTTTGGGGATTTGTCATGTAAGGTCTTGCCATTCACAGGTCCTGGAATTACTACATGGCCATCTTTGGGGGGATCATTGTTGTGTCTGCCACACTTTGCAAGTGAACTCATGTTCTAGAGAAAAAGATGGACATTCAGGGAATATGCTTCAATTCATTATAAAATTTGTTAAGCAAGATTAACCGATTAACTTTTATGTAGCTCAATTTCAACTAACAATCTTGAGCAGTAGAAACATGAATACATTTGCGAATTCATTCCACTAATGTATGTTTTGCAGTTACTCTATGCCAGACATTGCTTTTGTGATATTTAAAGTGTAGCAAGGTACACAGATTTGTGAGAGTTTAACATAAAGCAGACAGTGACGATCCATCAGCCGCGTGTGGTGTCCTACACAGCTTAGTGGGTGTGAGAGCTGTGGGTTTGTACTGTGGAAGGGTTGATTCACAAATTTAGGAGCTTTCTAGGTGAAATTTGAAACTGGCTCCTTTACAAGAGAAGCAGGGAGAGACCAACGAAAAAGGCAGGTCACTCCAGATGGGTAGGTGGCAGTTTTAATTAGCTACTTACCAGTTACAAGGCTTGCCTTGAAAGATGAGTAGAATCTCACGTGTTTATGTAGAGGCCTTACGTGGCTTCAGTCCTATGTGCCACCCACATTACTATCTCGGCTCTGTCTTTGGGTCAGCTCCTGGGAATAGAAGGCCAAGTGTAATGTACATGCCAAGGACAGGGGAGGGCTGAGAAGCTCCTAAATTTGTGAATCAACCCTTCCACAGTACAAACCCACAGCTCTCACACCCACTAAGCTGTGTAGGACACCACACATGGCTGATGGATCGTCACTGTCTGCTTTATGTTAAACTCTCACAAATCTCTCTGTGTACCTTGCTACACTTTAAATATCACAAAAGCAATGTCTGGCATAGAGTAACTGCAAAACATACATCAGTGGAATGAATTCACAAATGTATTCATGTTTCATGTTTCATGTTTCATGTTTGCTGATAACATCCCCTTGATGAGGTCCCACCAAAGGGCCCATACCAAGCAGTGGGCAATCTGTTGTAGGAGAACTGGTACTAGGAATCAATCAGTTGTGTGAGTAGAGAAAGTGGGAAATGGTGAAATGACACTAGAGAAGCAGTTGCCATGAAAGATCGTCCAGTAAAGTCGATCGAGAAATTGAAATGTAAACTTGCAGTTGAGGATTAAAGTAAGAATGTAAATGTGGGAATGACATAGTGATATTGCATCCTAAGAGATAAACTGGGCTACTGCATGGAGAGACTAGTATGTGGCAAATTCAGATGTGGGTAGACTTTGGAGCTAATCTAAATGAAAGGGGAAATCTGGACTAGAGGGGGGAATGGTAAAAATAGAATAAAACTGGTGGAAAATACATTTACCAGCAGGAATTGATAGCACTGGATATGGATGGATTATATGATGAAGAAAAGTCAAATGGGAAGCAGAAATTTCTTGTTGTGTCTGACTGGATATTTGATGATGTTACCAATATAAATCAGCAGAAAAGAAAATTTGTGAGAGAAGATGACAATGACAGGTTACTTGTGCGATTGTATTTGGAACACTTGTCCAACAAATACACCTTCTAATTAGTAATTTTCCCGATGGAAATCTTTCATCCTTTGTTCTTTCATTTTATTCTTGCATTTAAAAATTTATGTTCAAATAGAGCAGGGTATGTTTCTAAGAAAAATATATTCCATTGCCATTTAAAAACAAAATTACTATGTTAACTTTGGGTTATTTTTAATCATATATGCACATGTTCTGCTCACCCTCCACCAAACCATTCAGTACCCCATTTACTTCCCTCTGCCACCCACTTCTCCCTTCTCACTATTCCCTCTGTTAACAGTAAATTTTTTTCACTAAGTCCAAGGTATTTTTTGCTAGTGTTACTTTTTTGTTTGTTTATATTCCACAGAGCGAATATAAGTGAAACCACCCAATATCTGCTTTTCACCTTCTGAATTATTTCACTTAACATAATCTCAAGGTCTATTCATTTGTCCTAAAAGACACATTTTTAAGTGTTTTAATAACTGAGCAGTATTCCATTAACTATGTATTCCACAGTTCCTTTATCCAATCATCTGTCGATGGACACTTAGGTTGGTTTCATGACATCATAATTGTGGATAGTGCTGTTATGACATAGATATATGTAAGTCTTTTCACTTTAGAGTTTTCATAATATTGGGGTTAAGACTTAGCAGAGGTATTACTGGAGAATACAAAATATTTTTCTGTATCACTTACTACAAGGGAAATGCCAACATAAACCACAATGAAATAATACCTCATCCCTGTAAGAAGGGCCTATATATATATCAAAAAGAATGGAAACAAATGTTGGTGAGGAGGTAGATAAAAAGGAAATCCCATTCACTGTTGTTAGAAATATAAGTTGGTGCCGCTTTTATGGAAAAGGGTATGGGCATTTCTTGAAACCCCTAGCAGAGAATTTTACACCCAAGAGACAATGGATAAATATTTAAATATATAATTTTACTTTCATGACCAAGTGGTATATGAAGCAGGTAACCATGAGAGAATAATTAGACTTTTCCCCTGACCGCACTCTGATTACCTTCTAATTGGAGAAGTTTTTGTTTCCCACCAGTAGTTGCAGACTACTTAAGTAGAATGTTGAAAGTATCTGAGATTATTTTTGAAGCTTCAAGAGAATTTCATTTGTTACTGTAACATCATCTTCATTAGTGTTTTATGTTTTACACTTGAGGTATAATCTTAGCTTAGACACATTTGCATTACTGTCACTACTTTCCCATTTCAATTTTGAGTGAAACATAATCAGCATATCCCTTGTCTTTACACTTCATAAACTGCCTCATGTAGGGGAAGGCTCATACACTTTGCAGTGAGACAGAGCTGAGTTTAACTACTATTTTCCTGTTTATTAACAGTGTGACCTTGAGTTCGAGTTCCCTAATCTCTTTGTACTTGTTTCTTCACCTGCAAGATGAAGGTAATATCTATCTCATAAGGGTTATTTGGAGGATTGAGAGTAAAAACATAAGCAATTCCTGGAACTGTGTATCCTAGATATAAAAAAAATAAATGATTGCTGTGTGCATATTTTTTAGTACTTGCTACCAATCACAAAAAAAAGCAAAAACATCTCTGTTTTATCTGAAGCACAAGAAAAATTCTGTTACAAAAATAGATAAGATACATGAAATTGGAAGTTGATGCTGATCTCTAATTACAAGGTTATTCTTCCTTGAACTTATAATCTTTTTTTTTTTTTTTTTTTTTTGCTACAGCAATGCCTATGCTACCTTATGGGTAGAATCTTGGGAAAAGAAACTGCTGTTTAAATAAAATATAACCACAGACTTTTAGGAGTAAAGTGACAATACAGGAAGTCATTTAAAAATTCTCACAGGGTATAATTCTTAAAATTTTAGCTAACTTTGCTTCTCTCACTCAAACAGGTTATAATGTTCAAGGCTAACGTGTGATCTATTGCTGAGTTAGTAATGACAGTCAAGTTTGCCAACACAATCACTGCACTACATTATCTAAGCCATTGCTCTGTGAAGTGCTCTGGGATACCTTGAGCATGAAGGGCCATATATCAAGTATATTATGTTTTATTCTATATGGTACTTGAGTTTCGGCAATGCATATTCAACAAGCTGAATAAAAAGACTTCTAGATATACTTTATTATTAGCATTTGTAAGCATTCGCCATAAGGAAGTATAGTCTCAACTTTAAAGTTGAGTAAAATGAAAAGAAATTTTGAGAGGAGAGGGAGGAAAAGAGAATAGTTTTTATTCTGAAGGTAGAAACCCTAACTGAATCTGCATTCCACTAGTGTTGCTGACCTCAGAATTTGCCTACTTCTCACCTGTCACTCGGAAACTTAAGTCCATTTCCTCTCCATACAAGAGCGGTGCAGGAGACCAGGGAGCACATGAGAACAGTTCATCATTGTTTTACCCTCAGATCCTAACACCATGCTGGAATGAATGAGTGAATGAATGAATGATTTTTGCTGAATTTAACCCTTTTTTTTTTAAGTTGGCATGTTAATTTTCGGTAGATGGCTTTGCCACATGTCATATTCTCAGACCTTATCATGGTCAGTTTTGTCCAGGCGAAAACCTCCCAGACGATGGACGTGTAACTTTCTAAGATGTCATGGGATGCGATTGTCTTTCAAAAAACACATAAACACGTTAAATTAGAGATGCAGAGATGCAGCTTTTAAAAAAATGTATCCTAATACATACTCGGACTGGGTAGCAGGATATATACACACACATACTTGCATGCATATAACCTTGCTATAAAATAAATTCACTCCCATATCTCAGAAATTAAGATTTCTTTCATCCTATCCTTTAATAGACACATTGTTTCTTTTATGAGTGCTGCATGTGTCAACCAGGGTTTCCCATTTATTTACGTAAGTCAAAGATATTTCTCTCATATCTGCAATGTATTAGGCCTGTGAATATTTACACATTGTTAATCCTTGCTGATTGGATGCTCAACAGCAAAGAAAAAACTAGTGCTTTTTTACAGGGTTATGTGAATTATTATAAATAACAGCTTAATCATCTGGAATAACATGGTTTCAGAACAGAAAAGCCTTTGTTTATTCCAAAAAGATTAGAAAAAATACACTAATATACTAAAAAGTTCCTCCTAAACTGCCGCTCCTCCTCTGACCACTTGCAGTTCTTGATCAGTGTGGATGATTTACTTAGAAAAACAGTCAATATGAAACTTTGCCAATCCCTGCTCAGGCTTTCTATCTAATTGTGGAAATGAGATGTCTTATGTTGCCTAAATTAGCTCTCTGCTGAAGATTTCAAAGAATGATCTTTTCTATGGCAGGTGCATGTCTGTCAGTTAAACAAATGAAACTTGAGTCTCCTCAAATTATGTAACTAAGTATTCCAGAGAACTTAAATGTGAACTGTAAAAAATTGTTTTTTCAGGTGGAAGCATAAGAGAAAAATTCTTTAAGATCTTGGGATATGCTGGGTCATATGGAAGTTCCATTTCTAGAAGTTTGAGGAAACGCCATACAGCTTTCCATAGTGGTTGGATCAATTTGCATTCCCACCAGCAGTGTAGTAGAGTTCCTTTTTCTCCATATCCTCGCCAACATTTGTTGTTGCCTGTTTTATTAATGTGCGCCATTCTCACTGGGGTGAGGTGGTATCTCATTGTGGTTTTAATTTGCATTTCCCTGATTATAAGTGATGTTGAACATTTTTTCATGTACCTGTTGGCCATTTGCTTTTCTTCTTTGGAGAAGTATCTTTTTAGCTCTTCTGCCCATTTTTTGACTGGATTGTTGGCTTTGTTTTTTTTTTTTGAGTTGTGTGAGCTCTTTGTAGATTATTGTTATCAGTCCTTTATCGGTTGTGTTGTGTGCAAAGATCTTCTCCCAATTGGTAGGGTGTCTGTTTGTTTTAATTATTGTCTCTTTTGTTGTACAGAAGCTTTTTAGTTTGATGTAGTCCCAGCTGTTTATCTTTTCTTTTACTTCCTTCGCTATGGGGAAAGTGGTTTTAAAGATTTTGCTGAGATGTATGTCATGTAGAGTTTTGCCTATTTTTTCTTCTATAAACTTTATGGTTTGAGGTCTTATCTCCAGGTCTTTTATCCATTTTGAGTTGGATACCACTACTGGGAATATACCCAAAAGACACAAAAACACTAATCCGAAAGGATACATGCACCCGCATGTTTATTGCAGCACTGTTTACAACAGCTAAGGTATGGAAACAACCCAAATGCCCAAAAATAGATGACTGGATCAAGAAGATGTGGTACATATACACAATGGAATACTATTCAGCATTCAAAAAAGACAAAC